>JANJGN010000843.1:42306-242306 GCA_026770705.1 Isurus oxyrinchus | reverse complement strand
TCAGGGAGATATCTGTACACTGACTGGTGTCTCTCAGTCCCTTCTCTCTCAGGGAGATATCTGTACACTGACTGGTGTCTCTCAGTCCCTCTCTCTCAGGGAGATATCTGTACACTGACTGGTGTCTCTCAGTCCCCTCTCCCTCTCAGGGAGATATCTGTACACTGACTGGTGTCTCTCAGTCCCCTCTCTCTCTCTCTCAGGGAGATATCTGTACACTGACTGGTGTCTCTCTCAGTCCCTCTCTCTCAGGGAGATATCTGTACACTGACTGGTGTCTCAGTCCCCTCGCTCTCTCTCAGGGAGATATCTGTACACTGACTGGTGTCTCAGTCCCCTTGCTCTCAGGGAGATATCTGTACACTGACTGGTGTCCCTCAGTCCCTCTCTCTCTCAGGGAGATATCTGTACACTGACTGGTGTCTCAGTCCCCTCGCTCTCTCTCAGGGAGATATCTATACACTGACTGGTGTCTCTCAGTCCCTCTCTCTCAGGGAGATATCTGTACACTGACTGGTGTCTCTCAGTCCCCTCTCTCTGACAGGGAGATATCTGTACACTGACTGGTGTCTCTCAGTCCCCTCGCTCTCTCTCAGGGAGATATCTGTACACTGACTGGTGTCTCAGTCCCTCTCTCTCTCTCAGGGAGATATCTGTACACTGACTGGTGTCTCAGTCCCCTCGCTCTCTCTCAGGGAGATATCTGTACACTGACTGGTGTCTCTCAGTCCCTCTCTCTCAGGGAGATATCTGTACACTGACTGGTGTCTCTCAGTCCCCTCTCTCTCTCAGGGAGATATCTGTACACTGACTGGTGTCTCTCAGTCCCCTCGCTCTCACTCAGGGAGATATCTGTACACTGACTGGTGTCCCTCAGTCCCTCTCTCTCTCAGGGAGATATCTGTACACTGACTGGTGTCTCTCAGTCCCCTCTCTCTCTCAGGGAGATATCTGTACACTGACTGGTGTCTCTCAGTCCCCTCTCTCAGGGAGATATCTGTACACTGACTGGTGTCTCTCAGTCCCCTCTCTCTCAGGGAGATATCTGTACACTGACTGGTGTCTCTCAGTCCCCTCTCTCTCTCAGGGAGATATCTGTACACTGACTGGTGTCTCTCAGTCCCCTCTCTCTCTCAGGAGATATCTGTACACTGACTGGTGTCTCTCAGTCCCCTCTCTCTCTCAGGGAGATATCTGTACACTGACTGGTGTCTCTCAGTCCCCTTTCTCTCTCAGGGAGATATCTGTACACTGACTGGTGTCTCTGAGTCCCCTCTCTCTCTCAGGGAGATATCTGTACACTGACTGGTGTCTCTCAGTCCCTCTCTCTCTCAGGGAGATATCTGTACACTGACTGGTGTCTCTCAGTCCCTCTCTCTCTCAGGGAGATATCTGTACACTGACTGGTGTCTCTCAGTCCCCTCTCTCTCTCAGGGAGATATCTGTACACTGACTGGTGTCTCTCAGTCCCCTCTCTCTCTCAGGGAGATATCTGTACACTGACTGGTGTCTCTCAGTCCCCTCTCTCTCTCAGGGAGATATCTGTACACTGACTGGTGTCTCTCAGTCCCCTGTCTCTCTCAGGGAGATATCTGTACATTGACTTGTGTCTCTCAGTCCCTCTCTCTCTCTCAGGGAGATATCTGTACACTGACTGGTGTCTCAGTCCCCTCGCTCTCTCTCAGGGAGATATCTGTACACTGACTGTTGTCTCAGTCCCCTCGCTCTCTCTCAGGGAGATATCTGTACACTGACTGGTGTCTCTCAGTCCCCTCTCTCTCAGGGAGATATCTGTACACTGACTGGTGTCTCAGTCCCCTCGCTCTCTCTCAGGGAGATATCTGTACACTGACTGGTGTCTCTCAGTCCCTCTCTCTCTCAGGGAGATATCTGTACACTGACTGGTGTCTCTCAGTCCCTCTCTCTCTCTCAGGGAAATATCTGTACACTGGTGTCTCTCAGTCCCCTATCTCTCTCTCAGGGAGATATCTGTACACTGACTGGTGTCTCTCAGTCCCCTCTCTCTCAGGGAGATATCTGTACACTGACTGGTGTCTCTCAGTCCCCTCTCTCTCTCAGGGAGATATCTGTACACTGACTGGTGTCTCTCAGACCCTCTCTCTCTCAGGGAGATATCAGTACACTGACTGGTGTCTCTCAGTCCCCTCTCTCTCTCAGGGAGATATCTGTACACTGGTGTCTCTCATTCCCCTTTCTCTCTCAGGGAGATATCTGTACACTGACTGGTGTCTCTCAGTCCCCTCTCTCTGGGAGATATCTGTACACTGACTGGTGTCTCTCAGTCCCTCTCTCTCTCAGGGAGATATCTGTACACTGACTGGTGTCTCTCAGTCCCTCTCTCTCTCTCAGGGAAATATCTGTACACTGGTGTCTCTCAGTCCCCTATCTCTCTCTCAGGGAGATATCTGTACACTGACTGGTGTCTCTCAGTCCCCTCTCTCTCAGGGAGATATCTGTACACTGACTGGTGTCTCTCAGTCCCTCTCTCTCTCAGGGAGATGTCTGTACACTGTCTGGTGTCTCTCAGTTCCCTCTCTCTCAGGGAGATGTCTGTACATTGACTGGTGTCTCTCAGTCCTCTCTCTCTCTCAGGGAGATATCTGTACACTGACTGGTGTCTCTCAGTCCCTCGCTCTCTCTCAGGGAGATATCTGTACACTGACTGGTGTCTCTCAGTCCCTCTCTCTCTCTCAGGGAGATATCTGTACAATGACTGGTGTCTCTCAGTCCCTCTCTCTCTCTCTCAGGGTGATATCTGTACACTGACTGGTGTCTCTCAGTCCCCTCTCTCTCTCAGGGAGATATCTGTACGCTGACTGGTGTCTCTCAGTCCCCTTTCTCTCTCAGGGAGATATCTGTACACTGACTGGTGTCTCTGAGTCCCCTCTCTCTCTCAGGGAGATATCTGTACACTGACTGGTGTCTCTCAGTCCCTCTCTCTCTCAGGGAGATATCTGTACACTGACTGGTGTCTCTCAGTCCCTCTCTCTCTCAGGGAGATATCTGTACACTGACTGGTGTCTCTCAGTCCCCTCTCTCTCTCAGGGAGATATCTGTACACTGACTGGTGTCTCTCAGTCCCCTCTCTCTCTCAGGGAGATATCTGTACACTGACTGGTGTCTCTCAGTCCCCTCTCTCTCTCAGGGAGATATCTGTACACTGACTGGTGTCTCTCAGTCCCCTGTCTCTCTCAGGGAGATATCTGTACATTGACTTGTGTCTCTCAGTCCCTCTCTCTCTCTCAGGAGATATCTGTACACTGACTGGTGTCTCAGTCCCCTCGCTCTCTCTCAGGGAGATATCTGTACAGTGACTGTTGTCTCAGTCCCCTCGCTCTCTCTCAGGGAGATATCTGTACACTGACTGGTGTCTCTCAGTCCCCTCTCTCTCAGGGAGATATCTGTACACTGACTGGTGTCTCAGTCCCCTCGCTCTCTCTCAGGGAGATATCTGTACACTGACTGGTGTCTCTCAGTCCCCTCTCTCTCTCAGGGAGATATCTGTACACTGACTGGTGTCTCTCAGTCCCCTGTCTCTCTCAGGGAGATATCTGTACATTGACTTGTGTCTCTCAGTCCCTCTCTCTCTCTCAGGGAGATATCTGTACACTGACTGGTGTCTCAGTCCCCTCGCTCTCTCTCAGGGAGATATCTGTACACTGACTGTTGTCTCAGTCCCCTCGCTCTCTCTCAGGGAGATATCTGTACACTGACTGGTGTCTCTCAGTCCCCTCTCTCTCAGGGAGATATCTGTACACTGACTGGTGTCTCAGTCCCCTCGCTCTCTCTCAGGGAGATATCTGTACACTGACTGGTGTCTCTCAGTCCCCTCTCTCTCTCTCAGGGAGATATCTGTACACTGACTGGTGTCTCTCAGTCCCCTCTCTCAGGGAGATATCTGTACACTGACTGGTGTCTCTCAGTCCCCTCTCTCTCAGGGAGATATCTGTACACTGACTGGTGTCTCTCAGTCCCCTCTCTCTCTCAGGGAGATATCTGTACACTGACTGGTGTCTCTCAGACCCTCTCTCTCTCAGGGAGATATCAGTACACTGACTGGTGTCTCTCAGTCCCCTCTCTCTCTCAGGGAGATATCTGTACACTGGTGTCTCTCAGTCCCCTTTCTCTCTCAGGGAGATATCTGTACACTGACTGGTGTCTCTCAGTCCCCTCTCTCTGGGAGATATCTGTACACTGACTGGTGTCTCTCAGTCCCTCTCTCTCTCAGGGAGATATCTGTACACTGACTGGTGTCTCTCAGTCCCTCTCTCTCTCTCAGGGAAATATCTGTACACTGGTGTCTCTCAGTCCCCTATCTCTCTCTCAGGGAGATATCTGTACACTGACTGGTGTCTCTCAGTCCCCTCTCTCTCAGGGAGATATCTGTACACTGACTGGTGTCTCTCAGTCCCTCTCTCTCTCAGGGAGATGTCTGTACACTGTCTGGTGTCTCTCAGTTCCCTCTCTCTCAGGGAGATGTCTGTACATTGACTGGTGTCTCTCAGTCCTCTCTCTCTCTCAGGGAGATATCTGTACACTGACTGGTGTCTCTCAGTCCCTCGCTCTCTCTCAGGGAGATATCTGTACACTGACTGGTGTCTCTCAGTCCCTCTCTCTCTCTCAGGGAGATATCTGTACAATGACTGGTGTCTCTCAGTCCCTCTCTCTCTCTCTCAGGGTGATATCTGTACACTGACTGGTGTCTCTCAGTCCCCTCTCTCTCTCAGGGAGATATCTGTACGCTGACTGGTGTCTCTCAGTCCCCTTTCTCTCTCAGGGAGATATCTGTACAGTGACTGGTGTCTCTGAGTCCCCTCTCTCTCTCAGGGAGATATCTGTACACTGACTGGTGTCTCTCAGTCCCTCTCTCTCTCAGGGAGATATCTGTACACTGACTGGTGTCTCTCAGTCCCTCTCTCTCTCAGGGAGATATCTGTACACTGACTGGTGTCTCTCAGTCCCCTCTCTCTCTCAGGGAGATATCTGTACACTGACTGTTGTCTCAGTCCCCTCGCTCTCTCTCAGGGAGATATCTGTACACTGACTGGTGTCTCTCAGTCCCCTCTCTCTCAGGGAGATATCTGTACACTGACTGGTGTCTCAGTCCCCTCGCTCTCTCTCAGGGAGATATCTGTACACTGACTGGTGTCTCTCAGTCCCTCTCTCTCTCAGGGAGATATCTGTACACTGACTGGTGTCTCTCAGTCCCTCTCTCTCTCTCAGGGAAATATCTGTACACTGGTGTCTCTCAGTCCCCTATCTCTCTCTCAGGGAGATATCTGTACACTGACTGGTGTCTCTCAGTCCCCTCTCTCTCAGGGAGATATCTGTACACTGACTGGTGTCTCTCAGTCCCCTCTCTCTCTCAGGGAGATATCTGTACACTGACTGGTGTCTCTCAGACCCTCTCTCTCTCAGGGAGATATCAGTACACTGACTGGTGTCTCTCAGTCCCCTCTCTCTCTCAGGGAGATATCTGTACACTGGTGTCTCTCATTCCCCTTTCTCTCTCAGGGAGATATCTGTACACTGACTGGTGTCTCTCAGTCCCCTCTCTCTGGGAGATATCTGTACACTGACTGGTGTCTCTCAGTCCCTCTCTCTCTCAGGGAGATATCTGTACACTGACTGGTGTCTCTCAGTCCCTCTCTCTCTCTCAGGGAAATATCTGTACACTGGTGTCTCTCAGTCCCCTATCTCTCTCTCAGGGAGATATCTGTACACTGACTGGTGTCTCTCAGTCCCCTCTCTCTCAGGGAGATATCTGTACACTGACTGGGGTCTCTCAGTCCCTCTCTCTCTCAGGGAGATGTCTGTACACTGTCTGGTGTCTCTCAGTTCCCTCTCTCTCAGGGAGATGTCTGTACATTGACTGGTGTCTCTCAGTCCTCTCTCTCTCTCAGGGAGATATCTGTACACTGACTGGTGTCTCTCAGTCCCTCGCTCTCTCTCAGGGAGATATCTGTACACTGACTGGTGTCTCTCAGTCCCCTGTCTCTCTCAGGGAGATATCTGTACATTGACTTGTGTCTCTCAGTCCCTCTCTCTCTCTCAGGGAGATATCTGTACACTGACTGGTGTCTCAGTCCCCTCGCTCTCTCTCAGGGAGATATCTGTACAGTGACTGTTGTCTCAGTCCCCTCGCTCTCTCTCAGGGAGATATCTGTACACTGACTGGTGTCTCTCAGTCCCCTCTCTCTCAGGGAGATATCTGTACACTGACTGGTGTCTCAGTCCCCTCGCTCTCTCTCAGGGAGATATCTGTACACTGACTGGTGTCTCTCAGTCCCCTCTCTCTCTCAGGGAGATATCTGTACACTGACTGGTGTCTCTCAGTCCCCTGTCTCTCTCAGGGAGATATCTGTACATTGACTTGTGTCTCTCAGTCCCTCTCTCTCTCTCAGGGAGATATCTGTACACTGACTGGTGTCTCAGTCCCCTCGCTCTCTCTCAGGGAGATATCTGTACACTGACTGTTGTCTCAGTCCCCCTCGCTCTCTCTCAGGGAGATATCTGTACACTGACTGGTGTCTCTCAGTCCCCTCTCTCTCAGGGAGATATCTGTACACTGACTGGTGTCTCAGTCCCCTCGCTCTCTCTCAGGGAGATATCTGTACACTGACTGGTGTCTCTCAGTCCCCTCTCTCTCTCTCAGGGAGATATCTGTACACTGACTGGTGTCTCTCAGTCCCCTCTCTCAGGGAGATATCTGTACACTGACTGGTGTCTCTCAGTCCCCTCTCTCTCAGGGAGATATCTGTACACTGACTGGTGTCTCTCAGTCCCCTCTCTCTCTCAGGGAGATATCTGTACACTGACTGGTGTCTCTCAGACCCTCTCTCTCTCAGGGAGATATCAGTACACTGACTGGTGTCTCTCAGTCCCCTCTCTCTCTCAGGGAGATATCTGTACACTGGTGTCTCTCAGTCCCCTTTCTCTCTCAGGGAGATATCTGTACACTGACTGGTGTCTCTCAGTCCCCTCTCTCTGGGAGATATCTGTACACTGACTGGTGTCTCTCAGTCCCTCTCTCTCTCAGGGAGATATCTGTACACTGACTGGTGTCTCTCAGTCCCTCTCTCTCTCTCAGGGAAATATCTGTACACTGGTGTCTCTCAGTCCCCTATCTCTCTCTCAGGGAGATATCTGTACACTGACTGGTGTCTCTCAGTCCCCTCTCTCTCAGGGAGATATCTGTACACTGACTGGTGTCTCTCAGTCCCTCTCTCTCTCAGGGAGATGTCTGTACACTGTCTGGTGTCTCTCAGTTCCCTCTCTCTCAGGGAGATGTCTGTACATTGACTGGTGTCTCTCAGTCCTCTCTCTCTCTCAGGGAGATATCTGTACACTGACTGGTGTCTCTCAGTCCCTCGCTCTCTCTCAGGGAGATATCTGTACACTGACTGGTGTCTCTCAGTCCCTCTCTCTCTCTCAGGGAGATATCTGTACAATGACTGGTGTATCTCAGTCCCTCTCTCTCTCTCTCAGGGTGATATCTGTACACTGACTGGTGTCTCTCAGTCCCCTCTCTCTCTCAGGGAGATATCTGTACGCTGACTGGTGTCTCTCAGTCCCCTTTCTCTCTCAGGGAGATATCTGTACAGTGACTGGTGTCTCTGAGTCCCCTCTCTCTCTCAGGGAGATATCTGTACACTGACTGGTGTCTCTCAGTCCCTCTCTCTCTCAGGGAGATATCTGTACACTGACTGGTGTCTCTCAGTCCCTCTCTCTCTCAGGGAGATATCTGTACACTGACTGGTGTCTCTCAGTCCCCTCTCTCTCTCAGGGAGATATCTGTACACTGACTGGTGTCTCTCAGTCCCCTCTCTCTCTCAGGGAGATATCTGTACACTGACTGGTGTCTCTCAGTCCCCTCTCTCTCTCAGGGAGATATCTGTACACTGACTGGTGTCTCTCAGTCCCCTGTCTCTCTCAGGGAGATATCTGTATATTGACTTGTGTCTCTCAGTCCCTCTCTCTCTCTCAGGGAGATATCTGTACACTGACTGGTGTCTCAGTCCCCTCGCTCTCTCTCAGGGAGATATCTGTACAGTGACTGTTGTCTCAGTCCCCTCGCTCTCTCTCAGGGAGATATCTGTACACTGACTGGTGTCTCTCAGTCCCCTCTCTCTCAGGGAGATATCTGTACACTGACTGGTGTCTCAGTCCCCTCGCTCTCTCTCAGGGAGATATCTGTACACTGACTGGTGTCTCTCAGTCCCCTCTCTCTCTCTCAGGGAGATATCTGTACACTGACTGGTGTCTCTCAGTCCCCTCTCTCAGGGAGATATCTGTACACTGACTGGTGTCTCTCAGTCCCCTCTCTCTCAGGGAGATATCTGTACACTGACTGGTGTCTCTCAGTCCCCTATCTATCTCAGGGAGATATCTGTACACTGACTGGTGTCTCTCAGACCCTCTCTCTCTCAGGGAGATATCTGTACACTGACTGGTGTCTCTCAGTCCCTCTCTCTCTCAGGGAGATATCTGTACACTGACTGGTGTCTCTCAGTCCCCTCTCTCTCTCAGGGAGATATCTGTACACTGGTGTCTCTCAGTCCCCTTTCTCTCTCAGGGAGATATCTGTACACTGACTGGTGTCTCTCAGTCCCCTCTTTCTGGGAGATATCTGTACACTGACTGGTGTCTCTCAGTCCCTCTCTCTCTCAGGGAGATATCTGTACACTGACTGGTGTCTCTCAGTCCCTCTCTCTCTCTCAGGGAGATATCTGTACACTGGTGTCTCTCAGTCCCCTATCTCTCTCTCAGGGAGATATCTGTACACTGACTGGTGTCTCTCAGTCCCCTCTCTCTCAGGGAGATATCTGTACACTGACTGGTGTCTCTCAGTCCCTCTCTCTCTCAGGGAGATGTCTGTACACTGTCTGGTGTCTCTCAGTCCCCTCTCTCTCAGGGAGATGTCTGTACATTGACTGGTGTCTCTCAGTCCTCTCTCTCTCTCAGGGAGATATCTGTACACTGACTGGTGTCTCTCAGTCCCTCGCTCTCTCTCAGGGAGATATCTGTACACTGACTGGTGTCTCTCAGTCCCTCTCTCTCTCTCAGGGAGATATCTGTACACTGACTGGTGTCTCTCAGTCCCCTGTCTCTCTCAGGGAGATATCTGTACATTGACTTGTGTCTCTCAGTCCCTCTCTCTCTCTCAGGGAGATATCTGTACACTGACTGGTGTCTCAGTCCCCTCGCTCTCTCTCAGGGAGATATCTGTACAGTGACTGTTGTCTCAGTCCCCTCGCTCTCTCTCAGGGAGATATCTGTACACTGACTGGTGTCTCTCAGTCCCCTCTCTCTCAGGGAGATATCTGTACACTGACTGGTGTCTCAGTCCCCTCGCTCTCTCTCAGGGAGATATCTGTACACTGACTGGTGTCTCTCAGTCCCCTCTCTCTCTCAGGGAGATATCTGTACACTGACTGGTGTCTCTCAGTCCCCTGTCTCTCTCAGGGAGATATCTGTACATTGACTTGTGTCTCTCAGTCCCTCTCTCTCTCTCAGGGAGATATCTGTACACTGACTGGTGTCTCAGTCCCCTCGCTCTCTCTCAGGGAGATATCTGTACACTGACTGTTGTCTCAGTCCCCTCGCTCTCTCTCAGGGAGATATCTGTACACTGACTGGTGTCTCTCAGTCCCCTCTCTCTCAGGGAGATATCTGTACACTGACTGGTGTCTCAGTCCCCTCGCTCTCTCTCAGGGAGATATCTGTACACTGACTGGTGTCTCTCAGTCCCCTCTCTCTCTCTCAGGGAGATATCTGTACACTGACTGGTGTCTCTCAGTCCCCTCTCTCAGGGAGATATCTGTACACTGACTGGTGTCTCTCAGTCCCCTCTCTCTCAGGGAGATATCTGTACACTGACTGGTGTCTCTCAGTCCCCTCTCTCTCTCAGGGATATATCTGTACACTGACTGGTGTCTCTCAGACCCTCTCTCTCTCAGGGAGATATCAGTACACTGACTGGTGTCTCTCAGTCCCCTCTCTCTCTCAGGGAGATATCTGTACACTGGTGTCTCTCAGTCCCCTTTCTCTCTCAGGGAGATATCTGTACACTGACTGGTGTCTCTCAGTCCCCTCTCTCTGGGAGATATCTGTACACTGACTGGTGTCTCTCAGTCCCTCTCTCTCTCAGGGAGATATCTGTACACTGACTGGTGTCTCTCAGTCCCTCTCTCTCTCTCAGGGAAATATCTGTACACTGGTGTCTCTCAGTCCCCTATCTCTCTCTCAGGGAGATATCTGTACACTGACTGGTGTCTCTCAGTCCCCTCTCTCTCAGGGAGATATCTGTACACTGACTGGTGTCTCTCAGTCCCTCTCTCTCTCAGGGAGATGTCTGTACACTGTCTGGTGTCTCTCAGTTCCCTCTCTCTCAGGGAGATGTCTGTACATTGACTGGTGTCTCTCAGTCCTCTCTCTCTCTCAGGGAGATATCTGTACACTGACTGGTGTCTCTCAGTCCCTCGCTCTCTCTCAGGGAGATATCTGTACACTGACTGGTGTCTCTCAGTCCCTCTCTCTCTCTCAGGGAGATATCTGTACAATGACTGGTGTCTCTCAGTCCCTCTCTCTCTCTCTCAGGGTGATATCTGTACACTGACTGGTGTCTCTCAGTCCCCTCTCTCTCTCAGGGAGATATCTGTACGCTGACTGGTGTCTCTCAGTCCCCTTTCTCTCTCAGGGAGATATCTGTACACTGACTGGTGTCTCTGAGTCCCCTCTCTCTCTCAGGGAGATATCTGTACACTGACTGGTGTCTCTCAGTCCCTCTCTCTCTCAGGGAGATATCTGTACACTGACTGGTGTCTCTCAGTCCCTCTCTCTCAGGGAGATATCTGTACACTGACTGGTGTCTCTCAGTCCCCTCTCTCTCTCAGGGAGATATCTGTACACTGACTGGTGTCTCTCAGTCCCCTCTCTCTCTCAGGGAGATATCCGTACACTGACTGGTGTCTCTCAGTCCCCTCTCTCTCTCAGGGAGATATCTGTACACTGACTGGTGTCTCTCAGTCCCCTGTCTCTCTCAGGGAGATATCTGTACATTGACTTGTGTCTCTCAGTCCCTCTCTCTCTCTCAGGGAGATATCTGTACACTGACTGGTGTCTCAGTCCCCTCGCTCTCTCTCAGGGAGATATCTGTACAGTGACTGTTGTCTCAGTCCCCTCGCTCTCTCTCAGGGAGATATCTGTACACTGACTGGTGTCTCTCAGTCCCCTCTCTCTCAGGGAGATATCTGTACACTGACTGGTGTCTCAGTCCCCTCGCTCTCTCTCAGGGAGATATCTGTACACTGACTGGTGTCTCTCAGTCCCCTCTCTCTCTCTCAGGGAGATATCTGTACACTGACTGGTGTCTCTCAGTCCCCTCTCTCAGGGAGATATCTGTACACTGACTGGTGTCTCTCAGTCCCCCTCTCTCTCAGGGAGATATCTGTACACTGACTGGTGTCTCTCAGTCCCCTATCTATCTCAGGGAGATATCTGTACACTGACTGGTGTCTCTCAGACCCTCTCTCTCTCAGGGAGATATCTGTACACTGACTGGTGTCTCTCAGTCCCTCTCTCTCTCAGGGAGATATCTGTACACTGACTGGTGTCTCTCAGTCCCCTCTCTCTCTCAGGGAGATATCTGTACACTGGTGTCTCTCAGTCCCCTTTCTCTCTCAGGGAGATATCTGTACACTGACTGGTGTCTCTCAGTCCCCTCTTTCTGGGAGATATCTGTACACTGACTGGTGTCTCTCAGTCCCTCTCTCTCTCAGGGAGATATCTGTACACTGACTGGTGTCTCTCAGTCCCTCTCTCTCTCTCAGGGAGATATCTGTACACTGGTGTCTCTCAGTCCCCTATCTCTCTCTCAGGGAGATATCTGTACACTGACTGGTGTCTCTCAGTCCCCTCTCTCTCAGGGAGATATCTGTACACTGACTGGTGTCTCTCAGTCCCTCTCTCTCTCAGGGAGATGTCTGTACACTGTCTGGTGTCTCTCAGTCCCCTCTCTCTCAGGGAGATGTCTGTACATTGACTGGTGTCTCTCAGTCCTCTCTCTCTCTCAGGGAGATATCTGTACACTGACTGGTGTCTCTCAGTCCCTCGCTCTCTCTCAGGGAGATATCTGTACACTGACTGGTGTCTCTCAGTCCCTCTCTCTCTCTCAGGGAGATATCTGTACACTGACTGGTGTCTCTCAGTCCCTCTCTCTCTCTCTCAGGGTGATATCTGTACACTGACTGGTGTCTCTCAGTCCCTCTCTCTCTCTCAGGGAGATATCTGTACATTGACTGGTGTCTCTCAGTCCCCTCTCTCTCCGGGAGATATCTGTACACTGACTGGTGTCTCTCAGTCCCCTCGCTCTCTCTCAGGGAGATATCTGTAAACTGACTGGTGTCTCTCAGTCCCCTCTCTCTCAGGGAGATATCTGAACACTGACTGGTGTCTCTCAGTCCCTCTCTCTCAGGGAGATATCTGTACACTGACTGGTGTCTCTCAGTACCCCCTCTCTCTCTCTCAGGGAGATATCTGTACACTGACTGGTGTCTCTCAGTCCCCTCTCTCTCTCAGGGAGATATCTGTACACTGACTGGTGTCTCTCAGTCCCTCTCTCTCTCTCTCAGGGTGATATCTGTACACTGACTGGTGTCTCTCAGTCCCTCTCTCACTCTCAGGGAGATATCTGTACATTGACGGGTGTCTCTCAGTCCCCTCTCTCTCCGGGAGATATCTGTACACTGACTGGTGTCTCTCAGTCCCCTCGCTCTCTCTCAGGGAGATATCTGTAAACTGAGTGGTGTCTCTCAGTCCCCTCTCTCTCAGGGAGATATCTGTAAACTGACTGGTGTCTCTCAGTCCCCTCTCTCTCTCATGGAGATATCAGTACACTGACTGGTGTCTCACAGTCCCTCTGTCTCTCAGGGAGATATCTGTACACTGACTGGTGTCTCTCAGTCCCTCTCTCTCTCTCAGGGAGATATCTGTACACTGACTGGTGTCTCTCAGTCCCTCTCTCTCAGGGAGATATCTGTACACTGACTGGTGTCTCTCAGTCCCTCTCTCTCTCAGGGAGATATCTGTACACTGACTGGTGTCTCTCAGTCCTCTCTCTCTCTCTCAGGGAGATATCTGTACACTGACTGGTGTCTCTCAGTCCTCTCTCTCTCTCTCAGGGAGATATCTGTACACTGACTGGTGTCTCTCAGTCCCTCTCTCTCTCAGGGAGATATCTGTACACTGACTGCTGTCTCTCAGTCCCCTCTCTCTCTCAGGGAGATATCTGTACACTGACTGGTGTCTCTCAGTCCCTCTCTCTCTCTCAGGGAGATATCTGTACACTGACTGGTGTCTCTCAGTCCCTCTCTCAGTGAGATATCTGTACACTGACTGGTGTCTCTCAGTCCCTCTCTCAGGGAGATATCTGTACACTGACTGGTGTCTCTCAGTCCCTCTCTCTCTCAGGGAGATATCTGTACACTGACTGGTGTCTCTCAGTCCCTCTCTCTCTGAGGGAGATATCTGTACACTGACTGGTGTCTCTCAGTCCCCTCTCTCTCTCAGGGAGATATCTGTACACTGACTTGTGTCTCACAGTCCCCTCTCTCTCTCTCAGGGAGATATCTGTACACTGACTGGTGTCTCTCAGTCCCTCGCACTCTCTCAGGGAGATATCTGTACACTGACTGGTGTCTCTCAATCCCTCTCTATCTCAGGGAGATATCTGTACACTGACTGGTGTCTCTCAGTCCCTCGCTCTCTCTCAGGGAGATATCTGTACACTGACTGGTGTCTCTCAGTCCCTCTCTCTCTCTCAGGGAGATATCTGTACACTGATTGGTGTCTCTCAGTCCCCTCTCTCTCAGGGAGATATCTGTACACTGACTGGTGTCTCTCAGTCCTCTCTCTCTCTCAGGGAGATATCTGTACACTGACTGGTGTCTCTCAGTCCCTCTCTCTCTCAGGGAGATATCTGTACACTGACTGGTGTCTCTCAGTCCCTCTCTCTCTCAGGGAGATATCTGTACACTGACTGGTGTCTCTCAGTCCCTCTCTCTCTCTCAGGGAGATATCTGTACACTGACTGGTGTCTCTCAGTCCCTCTCTCTCAGGGAGATATCTGTACACTGACTGGTGTCTCTCAGTCCCTCTCTCTCAGGGAGATATCTGTACACTGATTGGTGTCTCTCAGTCCCCTCTCTCTTTCAGGGAGATATCTGTACACTGACTGGTGTCTCTCAGTCCCCTCTCTCTCAGGGAGATATCTGTACACTGACTGGTGTCTCTCAGTCCCCTCTCTCTCTCAGGGAGATATCTGTACACTGACTGGTGTCTCTCAGTCCCCTCTCTCTCAGGGAGATACCTGTACACTGACTGGTGTCTCTCAGTCCTCTCTCTCTCTGTGGGAGATATCTGTACACTGACTGGTGTCTCTCAGTCCCTCTCTCTCAGGGAGATATCTGTACACTGACTGGTGTCTCTCAGTCCCCTCTCTCTCTCTGAGGGAGATATCTGTACACTGACTGGTGTCTCTCAGTCCCTCTCTCTCAGGGAGATATCTGTACACTGACTGGTGTCTCTCAGTCCCCTCTCTCTCTCTCAGGGAGATATCTGTACACTGACTGGTGTCTCTCAGTCCTCTCTCTCTCAGGGAGATATCTGTACACTAACTGGTGTCTCTCAGTCCCACTCTCTCTCAGGGAGATATCTGTACACTGACTGGTGTCTCTCAGTCCCCGCTCTCTCAGGGAGATATCTGTACACTGACTGGTGTCTCTCAGTCCCCGCTCTCTGAGGGAGATATCTGTACACTGACTGGTGTCTCTCAGTCCCTCTCTCTCAGGGAGATATCTGTACACTGACTGGTGTCTCTCAGTCCCCCCTCTCTCTCAGGGTGATATCTGTACACTGACTGGTGTCTCTCAGTCCCTCTCTCAGGGAGATATCTGTACACTGACTGGTGTCTCTCAGTCCCTCTCTCAGGGAGATATCTGTACACTGACTGGTGTCTCTCAGTCCCTCTCTCTCTCAGGGAGATATCTGTACACTGACTGGTGTCTCTCAGTCCCTCTCTCTCTCAGGGAGATATCTGTACACTGACTGGTGTCTCTCAGTCCCCTCTCTCTCTCAGGGAGATATCTGTACACTGACTTGTGTCTCACAGTCACCTCTCTCTCAGGGAGATATCTGTACACTGACTGGTGTCTCTCAGTCCCCTCTCTCTCTCAGGGAGATATCTGTACACTGACTGGTGTCTCTCAGTCTCTCCCTCTCTCAGGGAGATATCTGCACACTGACTGGTGTCTCTCAGTCCCCTCTCCCTCTCAGGGAGATATCTGTACACTGACTGGTGTCTCTCAGTTCCCTCTCTCTCTCAGGGAGATATCTGTACACTGACTGGTGTCTCTCAGGCCCCTCTCTCTCTCAGGGAGATATCTGTACACTGACTGATGTCTCTCAGTCCCCTCTCTCTCTCTCAGGGAGATATCTGTACACTGATTGGTGTCTCTCAGTCCCTCGCACTCTCTCAGGAGATATCTGTACACTGACTGGTGTCTCTCAGTCCCTCTCTCTCTCAGGGAGATATCTGTACACTGACTGGTGTCTCTCTGTCCCTCGCTCTCTCTCAGGGAGATATCTGTACACTGACTGGTGTCTCTCAGTCCCTCTCTCTCTCTCAGGGAGATATCTGTACACTGACTGGTGTCTCTCAGTCCCCTCTCTCTCAGGGAGATATCTGTACACTGACTGGTGTCTCTCAGTCCTCTCTCTCTCTCAGGGAGATATCTGTACACTGACTGGTGTCTCTCAGTCCCTCTCTCTCTCAGGGAGATATCTGTACACTGACTGGTGTCTCTCAGTCCCTCTCTCTCTCAGGGAGATATCTGTTCACTGACTGGTGTCTCTCAGTCCCTCTCTCTCTCTCAGGGAGATATCTGTACACTGACTGGTGTCTCTCAGTCCCTCTCTCTCAGGGAGATATCTGTACACTGACTGGTGTCTCTCAGTCCCTCTCTCTCAGGGAGATATCTGTACACTGACTGGTGTCTCTCAGTCCCCTCTCTCTCAGGGAGATACCTGTACACTGACTGGTGTCTCTCAGTCCTCTCTCTCTCAGGGAGATATCTGTACACTGACTGGTGTCTCTCAGTCCCTCTCTCTCTCAGGGAGATATCTGTACACTGACTGGTGTCTCTCAGTCCCAGCTCTCTCAGGGAGATATCTGTACACTGGTGTCTCTCAATCCCCGGTCTCTCAGGGAGATATCTGTACACTGACTGGTGTCTCTCAGTCCCTCTCTCTCAGGGAGATATCTGTACACTGACTGGTGTCTCTCAGTCACTCTCTCTCTCTCAGGGAGATATCTGTAAACTGACTGGTGTCTCTCAGTCCCCTCTCTCACTCAGGGAGATATCTGTACACTGACTGGTGTCTCTCAGTCCCTCTCTCTCTCTGAGGGAGATATCTGTACACTGACTGGTGTCTCTGAGTCCCTCTCTCTCAGGGAGATATCTGTACACTGACTGGTGTCTCTCAGTCCCCTCTCTCACTTAGGGAGATATCTGTACACTGACTGGTGACTCTCAGTCCCTCTCTCTCTCTGAGGGAGATATCTGTACACTGACTGGTGTCTCTCAGTCCCTCTCTCTCAGGGAGATATCTGTACACTGACTGGTGTCTCTCAGTCCCCTCTCTCTCTCAGGGAGATATCTGTACACTGACTGGTGTCTCTCAGTCCCCTCTCTCTCTCAGGGAGATATCTGTACACTGACTGGTGTCTCTCAGTCCCTCTCTCTCTCAGGGAGATATCTGTACACTCACTGGTGTCTCTCAGTCCCCTCTCTCTCTCTCAGGGAGATATCTGTACACTGACTGGTGTCTCTCAGTCCTCTCTCTCTCAGGGAGATATCTGTACACTAACTGGTGTCTCTCAGTCCCACTCTCTCTCAGGGAGATATCTGTACACTGATTGGTGTCTCTCAGTCCCCGCTCTCTCAGGGAGATATCTGTACACTGACTGGTGTCTCTCAGTCCCCTGTCTCTCTCAGGGAGATATCTGTACACTGACTGGTGTCTCTCAGTCCCTCTCTCTCAGGGAGATATCTGTACACTGACTGGTGTCTCTCAGTCCCCCCTCTCTCTCAGGGTGATATCTGTACACTGACTGGTGTCTCTCAGTCCCTCTCTGAGGGAGATATCTGTACACTGACTGGTGTCTCTGAGTCCCTCTCTCTCAGGGAGATATCTGTACACTGACTGGTGTCTCTCAGTCCCCTCTCTCACTTAGGGAGATATCTGTACACTGACTGGTGACTCTCAGTCCCTCTCTCTCTCTGAGGGAGATATCTGTACACTGACTGGTGTCTCTCAGTCCCTCTCTCTCAGGGAGATATCTGTACACTGACTGGTGTCTCTCAGTCCCCTCTCTCTCTCAGGGAGATATCTGTACACTGACTGGTGTCTCTCAGTCCCCTCTCTCTCTCAGGGAGATATCTTTACACTGACTGGTGTCTCTCAGTCCCTCTCTCTCTCAGGGAGATATCTGTACACTGACTGGTGTCTCTCAGTCCCCTCTCTCTCTCAGGGAGATATCTGTACACTGACTTGTGTCTCACAGTCACCTCTCTCTCAGGGAGATATCTGTACACTGACTGGTGTCTCTCAGTCCCCTCTCTCTCTCAGGGAGATATCTGTACACTGACTGGTGTCTCTCAGTCTCTCCCTCTCTCAGGGAGATATCTGCACACTGACTGGTGTCTCTCAGTCCCCTCTCCCTCTCAGGGAGATATCTGTACACTGACTGGTGTCTCTCAGTTCCCTCTCTCTCTCAGGGAGATATCTGTACACTGACTGGTGTCTCTCAGGCCCCTCTCTCTCTCAGGGAGATATCTGTACACTGAGTGATGTCTCTCAGTCCCCTCTCTCTCTCTCAGGGAGATATCTGTACACTGATTGGTGTCTCTCAGTCCCTCGCACTCTCTCAGGAGATATCTGTACACTGACTGGTGTCTCTCAGTCCCTCTCTCTCTCAGGGAGATATCTGTACACTGACTGGTGTCTCTCTGTCCCTCGCTCTCTCTCAGGGAGATATCTGTACACTGACTGGTGTCTCTCAGTCCCTCTCTCTCTCTCAGGGAGATATCTGTACACTGACTGGTGTCTCTCAGTCCCCTCTCTCTCAGGGAGATATCTGTACACTGACTGGTGTCTCTCAGTCCTCTCTCTCTCTCAGGGAGATATCTGTACACTGACTGGTGTCTCTCAGTCCCTCTCTCTCTCAGGGAGATATCTGTACACTGACTGGTGTCTCTCAGTCCCTCTCTCTCTCAGGGAGATATCTGTACACTGACTGGTGTCTCTCAGTCCCTCTCTCTCTCTCAGGGAGATATCTGTACACTGACTGGTGTCTCTCAGTCCCTCTCTCTCAGGGAGATATCTGTACACTGACTGGTGTCTCTCAGTCCCTCTCTCTCAGGGAGATATCTGTACACTGACTGGTGTCTCTCAGTCCCCTCTCTCTCAGGGAGATACCTGTACACTGACTGGTGTCTCTCAGTCCTCTCTCTCTCAGGGAGATATCTGTACACTGACTGGTGTCTCTCAGTCCCTCTCTCTCTCAGGGAGATATCTGTACACTGACTGGTGTCTCTCAGTCCCCGCTCTCTCAGGGAGATATCTGTACACTGGTGTCTCTCAATCCCCGGTCTCTCAGGGAGATATCTGTACACTGACTGGTGTCTCTCAGTCCCTCTCTCTCAGGGAGATATCTGTACACTGACTGGTGTCTCTCAGTCACTCTCTCTCTCTCAGGGAGATATCTGTAAACTGACTGGTGTCTCTCAGTCCCCTCTCTCACTCAGGGAGATATCTGTACACTGACTGGTGTCTCTCAGTCCCTCTCTCTCTCTGAGGGAGATATCTGTACACTGACTGGTGTCTCTGAGTCCCTCTCTCTCAGGGAGATATCTGTACACTGACTGGTGTCTCTCAGTCCCCTCTCTCACTTAGGGAGATATCTGTACACTGACTGGTGACTCTCAGTCCCTCTCTCTCTCTGAGGGAGATATCTGTACACTGACTGGTGTCTCTCAGTCCCTCTCTCTCAGGGAGATATCTGTACACTGACTGGTGTCTCTCAGTCCCCTCTCTCTCTCAGGGAGATATCTGTACACTGACTGGTGTCTCTCAGTCCCCTCTCTCTCTCAGGGAGATATCTGTACACTGTCTGGTGTCTCTCAGTCCCTCTCTCTCTCAGGGAGATATCTGTACACTCACTGGTGTCTCTCAGTCCCCTCTCTCTCTCTCAGGGAGATATCTGTACACTGACTGGTGTCTCTCAGTCCTCTCTCTCTCAGGGAGATATCTGTACACTAACTGGTGTCTCTCAGTCCCACTCTCTCTCAGGGAGATATCTGTACACTGATTGGTGTCTCTCAGTCCCCGCTCTCTCAGGGAGATATCTGTACACTGACTGGTGTCTCTCAGTCCCCGCTCTCTCAGGGAGATATCTGTACACTGACTGGTGTCTCTCAGTCCCTCTCTCTCAGGGAGATATCTGTACACTGACTGGTGTCTCTCAGTCCCCCCTCTCTCTCAGGGTGATATCTGTACACTGACTGGTGTCTCTCAGTCCCTCTCTCAGGGAGATATCTGTACACTGACTGGTGTCTCTCAGTCCCTCTCTCAGGGAGATATTTGTACACTGACTGGTGTCTCTCAGTCCCTCTCTCTCTCAGGGAGATATCTGTACACTGACTGGTGTCTCTCAGTCCCTCTCTCTCTCAGGGAGATATCTGTACACTGACTGGTGTCTCTCTGTCCCCTCTCTCTCTCAGGGAGATATCTGTACACTGACTTGTGTCTCACAGTCCCCTCTCTCTCAGGGAGATATCTGTACACTGACTGGTGTCTCTCAGTCCCCTCTCTCTCTCAGGGAGATATCTGTACACTGACTGGTGTCTCTCAGACTCTCCCTCTCTCAGGGAGATATCTGCACACTGACTGGTGTCTCTCAGTCCCCTCTCCCTCTCAGGGAGATATCTGTACACTGACTGGTGTCTCTCAGTTCCCTCTCTCTCTCAGGGAGATATCTGTACACTGACTGGTGTCTCTCAGGCCCCTCTCTCTCTCAGGGAGATATCTGTACACTGACTGATGTCTCTCAGTCCCCTCTCTCTCTCTCAGGGAGATATCTGTACACTGACTGGTGTCTCTCAGTCCCTCGCACTCTCTCAGGGAGATATCTGTACACTGACTGGTGTCTCTCAGTCCCTCTCTCTCTCAGGGAGATATCTGTACACTGACTTGTGTCTCTCAGTCCCTTGCTCTCTCTCAGGGAGATATCTGTACACTGACTGGTGTCTCTCAGTCCCTCTCTCTCTCTCAGGGAGATATCTGTACAGTGACTGGTGTCTCTCAGTCCCCTCTCTCTCAGGGAGATATCTGTACACTACTGGTGTCTCTCAGTCCTGTCTCTCTCTCAGGGAGATATCTGTACACTGACTGGTGTCTCTCAGTCCCTCTCTCTCTCAGGGAGATATCTGTACACTGACTGGTGTCTCTCAGTCCCTCTCTCTCTCAGGGAGATATCTGTACACTGACTGGTGTCTCTCAGTCCCTCTCTCTCTCTCAGGGAGATATCTGTACACTGACTGGTGTCTCTCAGTCCCTCTCTCTCAGGGAGATATCTGTACACTGACTGGTGTCTCTCAGTCCCTCTCTCTCAGGGATATATCTGTACACTGACTGGTGTCTCTCAGTCCCCTCTCTCTCTCAGGGAGATATCTGTACACTGACTGGTCTCTCTCAGCCCCCTCTCTCTCAGGGAGATATCTGTACACTGACTGGTGTCTCTCAGTCCCCTCTCTCTCTCAGGGAGATATCTGTACACTGACTGGTGTCTCTCAGTCCCCTCTCTCTCAGGGAGATACCTGTACACTGACTGGTGTCTCTCAGTCCTCTCTCTCTCAGGGAGATATCTGTACACTGACTGGTGTCTCTCAGTCCCTCTCTCTCTCAGGGAGATATCTGTACACTGACTGGTGTCTCTCAGTCCCCGCTCTCTCAGGGAGATATCTGTACACTGGTGTCTCTCAGTCCCTGGTCTCTCAGGGAGATATCTGTACACTGACTGGTGTCTCTCAGTCCCTATCTCTCTGGGAGATATCTGTACACTGACTGGTGTCTCTCAGTCCCTCTCTCTCTCTCAGGGAGATATCTGTACACTGACTGCTGTCTCTCAGTCCCCTCTCTCTCTTAGGGAGATATCTGTACACTGACTGGTGTCTCTCAGTACCTCTCTCTCTCTGAGGGAGATATCTGTACACTGACTGGTGTCTCTCAGTTCCCTCTCTCTCAGGGAGATATCTGTACACTGACTGGTGTCTCTCAGTCCCCTCTCTCTCTCAGGGAGATATCTGTACACTGACTGGTGACTCTCAGTCCCTCTCTCTCTCTGAGGGAGATATCTGTACACTGACTGGTGTCTCTCAGTCCCTCTCTCTCAGGGAGATATCTGTACACTGACTGGTGTCTCTCAGTCCCCTCTCTCTCTCAGGGAGATATCTGTACACTGACTGGTGTCTCTCAGTCCCCTCTCTCTCTCAGGGAGATATCTGTACACTGACTGGTGTCTCTCAGTCCCTCTCTCTCTCAGGGAGATATCTGTACACTGACTGGTGTCTCTCAGTCCACTCTATCTCTCTCAGGGAGATATCTGTACACTAACTGTTGTCTCTCAGTCCCACTCACTCTCAGGGAGATATCTGTACACTGACTGGTGTCTCTCAGTCCCCGCTCTGTCAGGGAGATATCTGTACACTGACTGGTGTCTCTCAGTCCCCGCTCTCTCAGGGAGATATCTGTACACTGACTGGTGTCTCTCAGTCCCTCTCTCTCAGGGAGATATCTGTACACTGACTGGTGTCTCTCAGTCCCCCCTCTCTCTCAGGGTGATATCTGTACACTGACTGGTGTCTCTCAGTCCCTCTCTCAGGGAGATATCTGTACACTGACTGGTGTCTCTCAGTCCCTCTCTCAGGGAGATATCTGTACACTGAATGGTGTCTCTCAGTCCCTCTTTCTCAGGGAGATATCTGTACACTGACTGGTGTCTCTCAGTCCCTCTTTCTCAGGGAGATATCTGTACACTGACTGGTTTCTCTCAGTCCCTCTCTCTCTCAGGGAGATATCTGTACACTGACTGGTGTCTCTCAGTCCCCTCTCTCTCTCAGGGAGATATCTGTACACTGACTGGTGTCTCTCAGTCCCCTCTCTCTCTCAGGGAGATATCTGTACACTGACTGGTGTCTCTCAGTCCCCTCTCTCTCTCAGGGAGATATCTGTACACTGACTGGTGTCTCTCAGTCTCTCTCTCTCTCTCAGGGAGATATCTGCACACTGACTGGTGACTCTCAGTCCCCTCTCTCTCTCAGGGAGATATCTGAACACTGACTGGTCTCTCTCAGTCCCGCTCTCCCTCTCAGGGAGATATCTGTACACTGACTGGTGTCTCTCAGTTCCCTCTCTCTCTCAGGGAGATATCTGTACACTGACTGGTGTCTCTCAGTACCTCTCTCTCTCTCAGGGAGATATCTGTACACTGACTGATGTCTCTCAGTCCCCACTCTCTCTCTCAGGGAGATATCTGTACACTGACTGGTGTCTCTCAGTCCCTCGCACTCTCTCAGGGAGATATCTGTACACTGACTGGTGTCTCTCAGTCCCCTCTCTCAGGGAGATATCTGTACGCTGACTGGTGTCTCTCAGTCCCCTCTCTCTCTCAGGGAGATATCTGTACACTGACTGATGTCTCTCAGTCCCCTCTCTCTCTCTCAGGGAGATATCTGAACACTGACTGTTGTCTCTCAGTCCCCTCTCTCTCTCTCTCAGGGAGATATCTGTACACTGACTGGTGTCTCTCAGTCCCTCGCACTCTGTCAGGGAGATATCTGTACACTGACTGGTGTCTCTCAGTCCCTCTCTCTCTCAGGGAGATATCTGTACACTGACTGGTGTCTCTCAGTCCCTCGCTCTCTCTCAGGGAGATATCTGTACACTGACTGGTGTCTCTCAGTCCCTCTCTCTCTCTCAGAGAGATATCTGTACAGTGACTGGTGTCTCTCAGTCCCCTCTCTCTCAGGGAGATATCTGTACACTACTGGTGTCTCTCAGTCCTGTCTCTCTCTCAGGGAGATATCTGTACACTGACTGGTGTCTCTCAGTCCCTCTCTCTCTCAGGGAGATATCTGTACACTGACTGGTGTCTCTCAGTCCCTCTCTCTCTCAGGGAGATATCTGTACACTGACTGGTGTCTCTCAGTCCCTCTCTCTCTCTCAGGGAGATATCTGTACACTGACTGGTGTCTCTCAGTCCCTCTCTCTCAGGGAGATATCTGTACACTGACTGGTGTCTCTCAGTCCCTCTCTCTCAGGGATATATCTGTACACTGACTGGTGTCTCTCAGTCCCCTCTCTCTCTCAGGGAGATATCTGTACACTGACTGGTGTCTCTCAGTCCCCTCTCTCTCAGGGAGATATCTGTACACTGACTGGTGTCTCTCAGTCCCCTCTCTCTCTCAGGGAGATATCTGTACACTGACTGGTGTCTCTCAGTCCCCTCTCTCTCAGGGAGATACCTGTACACTGACTGGTGTCTCTCAGTCCTCTCTCTCTCAGGGAGATATCTGTACACTGACTGGTGTCTCTCAGTCCCTCTCTCTCTCAGGGAGATATCTGTACACTGACTGGTGTCTCTCAGTCCCCGCTCTCTCAGGGAGATATCTGTACACTGGTGTCTCTCAGTCCCTGGTCTCTCAGGGAGATATCTGTACACTGACTGGTGTCTCTCAGTCCCTATCTCTCTGGGAGATATCTGTACAATGACTGGTGTCTCTCAGTCCCTCTCTCTCTCTCAGGGAGATATCTGTACACTGACTGCTGTCTCTCAGTCCCCTCTCTCTCTCAGGGAGATATCTGTACACTGACTGGTGTCTCTCTGTACCTCTCTCTCTCTGAGGGAGATATCTGTACACTGACTGGTGTCTCTCAGTTCCCTCTCTCTCAGGGAGATATCTGTACACTGACTGGTGTCTCTCAGTCCCCTCTCTCTCTGAGGGAGATATCTGTACACTGACTGGTGTCTCTCAGTCCCTCTCTCTCAGGGAGATATCTGTACACTGACTGGTGTCTCTCAGTCCCCTCTCTCTCTCAGGGAGATATCTGTACACTGACTGGTGTCTCTCAGTCCCCTCTCTCTCTCAGGGAGATATCTGTACACTGACTGGTGTCTCTCAGTCCCTCTCTCTCTCAGGGAGATATCTGTACACTGACTGGTGTCTCTCAGTCCCCTCTCTCTCTCTCAGGGAGATATCTGTACACTGACTGGTGTCTCTCAGTCCTCTCTCTCTCAGGGAGATATCTGTACACTAACTGGTGTCTCTCAGTCCCACTCACTCTCAGGGAGATATCTGTACACTGACTGGTGTCTCTCAGTCCCCGCTCTGTCAGGGAGATATCTGTACACTGACTGGTGTCTCTCAGTCCCCGCTATCTCAGGGAGATATCTGTACACTGACTGGTGTCTCTCAGTCCCTCTCTCTCAGGGAGATATCTGTACACTGACTGGTGTCTCTCAGTCCCCCCTCTCACTCAGGGTGATATCTGTACACTGACTGGTGTCTCTCAGTCCCTCTCTCAGGGAGATATCTGTACACTGACTGGTGTCTCTCAGTCCCTCTCTCAGGGAGATATCTGTACACTGACTGGTGTCTCTCAGTCCCTCTTTCTCAGGGAGATATCTGTACACTGACTGGTGTCTCTCAGTCCCTCTCTCTCAGGTAGATATCTGTACACTGACTGGTGTCTCTCAGTCCCTCTCTCTCAGGGAGATATCTGTACACTGACTGGTGTCTCTCAGTCCCCCCTCTCACTCAGGGTGATATCTGTACACTGACTGGTGTCTCTCAGTCCCTCTCTCAGGGAGATATCTGTACACTGACTGGTGTCTCTCAGTCCCTCTTTCTCAGGGAGATATCTGTACACTGACTGGTGTCTCTCAGTCCCTCTTTCTCAGGGAGATATCTGTACACTGACTGGTTTCTCTCAGTCCCTCTCTGTCTCAGGGAGATATCTGTACACTGACTGGTGTCTCTCAGTCCCCTCTCTCTCTCAGGGAGATATCTGTACACTGACTGGTGTCTCTCAGTCCCCTCTCTCTCTCAGGGAGATATCTGTACACTGACTGGTGTCTCTCAGTCCCCTCTCTCTCTCAGGGAGATATCTGTACACTGACTGGTGTCTCTCAGTCCCTCTCTCTCTCAGGGAGATATCTGTACACTGACTGGTGTCTCTCAGTCCCCTCTCTCTCTCAGGGAGATATCTGTACACTGACTGGTGTCTCTCAGTCTCTCTCTCTCTCTCAGGGAGATATCTGCACACTGACTGGTGTCTCTCAGTCCCCTCTCTCTCTCAGGGAGATATCTGAACACTGACTGGTCTCTGTCAGTCCCGCTCTCCCTCTCAGGGAGATATCTGTACACTGCCTGGTTTCTCTCAGTTCCCTCTCTCTCTCAGGGAGATATCTGTACACTGACTGGTGTCTCTCAGTACCTCTCTCTCTCTCAGGGAGATATCTGTACACTGACTGATGTCTCTCAGTCCCCACTCTCTCTCTCAGGGAGATATCTGTACACTGACTGGTGTCTCTTAGTCCCTCGCACTCTCTCAGGGAGATATCTGTACACTGACTGGTGTCTCTCAGTCCCCTCCCTCAGGGAGATATCTGTACGCTGACTGGTGTCTCTCAGTCCCTCTCTCTCAGGGAGATATCTGTACACTGACTGGTGTCTCTCAGTCCCTCTCTCTGTCAGGGAGATATCTGTACACTGACTGGTGTCTCTCAGTCCCCTCTCTCTCTCAGGGAGATATCTGTACACTGACTGGTGTCTCTCAGTCCCTCTCTCTCTCAGGGAGATATCTGTACACTGACTGGTGTCTCTCAGTCCCCTCTCTCTCTCAGGGAGATATCTGTACACTGACTGGTGTCTCTCAGTCTCTCTCTCTCTCTCAGGGAGATATCTGCACACTGACTGGTGTCTCTCAGTCCCCTCTCTCTCTCAGGGAGATATCTGAACACTGACTGGTCTCTGTCAGTCCCGCTCTCCCTCTCAGGGAGATATCTGTACTCTGACTGGTTTCTCTCAGTTCCGTCTCTCTCTCAGGGAGATATCTGTACACTGACTGGTGTCTCTCAGTACCTCTCTCTCTCTCAGGGAGATATCTGTACACTGACTGATGTCTCTCAGTCCCCACTCTCTCTCTCAGGGAGATATCTGTACACTGACTGGTGTCTCTCAGTCCCTCGCACTCTCTCAGGGAGATATCTGTACACTGACTGGTGTCTCTCAGTCCCCTCTCTCAGGGAGATATCTGTACGCTGACTGGTGTCTCTCAGTCCCTCTCTCTCAGGGAGATATCTGTACACTGACTGGTGTCTCTCAGTCCCTCTCTCTGTCAGGGAGATATCTGTTCACTGACTGGTGTCTCTCAATCCCCTCTCTTTCTCATGGAGATATCTGTACACTGACTGGTGTCTCTCAGTCCCCTCTCTCAGGGAGATATCTGTACACTGACTGGTGTCTCTCAGTCCCTCTCTCTCTCAGGGAGATATCTGTACACTGACTGGTGTCTCTCAGTCCCCTCTCTCTCTCAGGGAGATATCTGTACACTGACTGGTGTCTCTCAGTCCCCTCTCTCTCTCAGGGAGATATCTGTACACTGACTGTTGTCTCTGAATCCCCTCTCTCTCTCAGGGAGATATCTGTACACTGACTGGTGTCTCTCAGTCCCTCTCTCAGTGAGATATCTGTATAACTGACTGGTGTCTCTCAGTCCCTCTCTCTCTCAGGGAGATATCTGTACACTGACTGGTGTCTCTCAGTCCCCTCTCTCTCTCAGGGAGATATCTGTACACTGACTTGTGTCTCACAGTCCCCTCTCTCTCAGGGAGATATCTGTACACTGACTGGTGTCTCTCAGTCCCCTCTCTCTCTCAGGGAGATATCTGTACACTGACTGGTGTCTCTCAGTCTCTCTCTCTCTCTCAGGGAGATATCTGCACACTGACTGGTGTCTCTCAGTCCCCTCTCTCTCTCAGGGAGATATCTGTACACTGACTGGTGTCTCTCAGTTTCCTCTCTCTCTCAGGGAGATATCTGTACACTGACTGGTGTCTCTCAGGCCGCTCTCTCTCTCAGGGAGATATCTGTACACTGACTGGTGTCTCTCAGTACCTCTCTCTCTCTCAGGGAGATATCTGTACACTGACTGATGTCTCTCAGTCCCCTCTCTCTCTCTCAGGGAGATATCTGTACACTGACTGGTGTCTCTCAGTCCCTCGCACTCCCTCAGGGAGATATCTGTACACTGACTGGTGTCTCTCAGTCCCTCTCTCTCTCAGGGAGATATCTGTACACTGACTGGCGTCTCTCAGTCCCTCGCTCTCTCTCAGGGAGATATCTGTACACTGACTGGTGTCTCTCAGACCCTCCCTCTCTCTCAGGGAGATATCTGTACACTGACTGGTGTGTCTCAGTCCTCACTCTCTCAGGGAGATATCAGTACACTGACTGGTGTCTCTCAGTCCCTCTCTCTCTCAGGGAGATATCTGTACACTGATGTCTCTCAGTCCCCGGTCTCACAGGGAGATATCTGTACACTGACTGGTGTCTCTCAGTCCCTCTCTCTCAGGGAGATATCTGTACACTGACTGGTGTCTCTCAGTCCCTCTCTCTCTCTCAGGGAGATATCTGTACACTGACTGGTGTCTCTCAGTCCCCTCTCTCTCTCAGGGAGATATCTGTACACTGACTGGTGTCTCGCAGTCCCTCTCTCTCTCAGGGAGATATCTGTACACTGACTGGTGTCTCTCAGTCCCCACTCTCTCTCTCAGGGAGATATCTGTACACTGACTGGTGTCTCTCAGTCCTCTCTATCTCAGGGAGATATCGGTACACTGACTGGTGTCTCTCAGTCCCACTCTCTCTCAGGGAGACATCTGTACACTGACTGGTGTCTCTCAGTCCCCGCTCTCTCAGGGAGATATCTGTACACTGACTGGTGTCTCTCAGTCCCTCTCTCTCAGGGAGATATCTGTACACTGACTGGTGTCTCTCAGTCCACCCTCTCTCTCAGTTTGATATCTGTACACTGACTGGTGTCTCTCAGTCCCTCTCTCAGGGAGATATCTGTACACTCACTGGTGTCTCTCAGTCCCTTTCTCAGGGAGATATCTGTACACTGACTGGTGTCTCTCAGTCCCTCTTTCTCAGGGAGATATCTGTACACTGACTGGTGTCTCTCAGTCCCTCTTTCTCAGGGAGATATCTGTACACTGACTGGTTTCTCTCAGTCCCTCTCTCTCTCAGGGAGATATCTGTACACTGACTGGTGTCTCTCAGTCCCCTCTCTCTCTCAGGGAGATATCTGTACACTGACTGGTGTCTCTCAGTCCCCTCTCTCTCTCAGGGAGATATCTGTACACTGACTGGTGTCTCTCAGTCCCCTCTCTCTCTCAGGGAGATATCTGTACACTGACTGGTGTCTCTCAGTCCCCTCTCTCTCTCAGGGAGATATCTGTACACTGACTGGTGTCTCTCAGTCCCTCTCTCTCTCAGGGAGATATCTGTACACTGACTGGTGTCTCTCAGTCCCCTCTCTCTCTCAGGGAGATATCTGTACACTGACTGGTGTCTCTCAGTCTCTCTCTCTCTCTCAGGGAGATATCTGCACACTGACTGGTGTCTCTCAGTCCCCTCTCTCTCTCAGGGAGATATCTGTACAATGACTGGTCTCTCTCAGGCCCGCTCTCCCTCTCAGGGAGATATCTGTACACTGACTGGTGTCTCTCAGTTCCCTCTCTCTCTCAGGGAGATATCTGTACACTGACTGGTGTCTCTCAGTACCTCTCTCTCTCTCAGGGAGATATCTGTACACTGACTGATGTCTCTCAGTCCCCTCTCTCTCTCTCAGGGAGATATCTGTACACTGACTGGTGTCTCTCAGTCCCTCGCACTCTCTCAGGGAGATATCTGTACACTGACTGTTGTCTCTCAGTCCCCTCTCTCAGGGAGATATCTGTACGCTGACTATTGTCTCTCAGTCCCTCTCTCTCAGGGAGATATCTGTACACTGACTGGTGTCTCTCAGTCCCTCTCTCTCTCTCAGGGAGATATCTGTACACTGACTGGTGTCTCTCAGTCCCCTCTCTCTCAGGGAGAAATCTGTACACTGACTGGTGTCTCTCAGTCCTCTCTCTCTCTCAGGGAGATATCTGTACACTGACTGGTGTCTCTCAGTCACTCTCTCTCTCTCAGGGAGATATCTGTACACTGACTGGTGTCTCTCAGTCCCCTCTCTCTCTCAGGGAGATATCTGTACACTGACTGGTGTCTCTCAGTCCCTCTCTCTCTCTGAGGGAGATATCTGTACACTGACTGGTGTCTCTCAGTCCCTCTCTCTCAGGGAGATATCTGTACACTGACTGGTGTCTCTCAGTCCCCTCTCTCACTCAGGGAGATATCTGTACACTGACTGGTGACTCTCAGTCCCTCTCTCTCTCTGAGGGAGATATCTGTACACTGACTGGTGTCTCTCAGTCCCTCTCTCTCAGGGAGATATCTGTACATTGACTGGTGTCTCTCAGATCCCTCTCTCTCTCAGGGAGATATCTGTACACTGACTGGTGTCTCTCAGTCCCCTCTCTCTCTCAGGGAGATATCTGTACACTGACTGGTGTCTCTCAGTCCCTCTCTCTCTCAGGGAGATATCTGTACACTCACTGGTGTCTCTCAGTCCCCTCTCTCTCTCTCAGGGAGATATCTGTACACTGACTGGTGTCTCTCAGTCCTCTCTCTCTGAGGGAGATATCTGTACACTAACTGGTGTCTCTCAGTCCCACTCTCTCTCAGGGAGATATCTGTACACTGATTGGTGTCTCTCAGTCCCCGCTCTCTCAGGGAGATATCTGTACACTGACTGGTGTCTCTCAGTCCCCGCTCTCTCAGGGAGATATCTGTACACTGACTGGTGTCTCTCAGTCCCTCTCTCTCAGGGAGATAACTGTAAACTGTCTGGAGTCTCTCAGTCCCCCCTCTCTCTCAGCGTGATATCTGTACACTGACTGGTGTCTCTCAGTCCCTCTCTCAGGGAGATATCTGTACACTGACTGGTGTCTCTCAGTCCCTCTCTCAGGGAGATATCTGTACACTGACTGGTGTCTCTCAGTCCCTCTCTCTCTCAGGGAGATATCTGTACACTGACTGGTGTCTCTCAGTCCCTCTCTCTCTCAGGGAGATATCTGTACACTGACTGGTGTCTCTCAGTCCCCTCTCTCTCTCAGGGAGATATCTGTACACTGACTTGTGTCTCACAGTCCCCTCTCTCTCTCAGGGAGATATCTGTACACTGACTGGTGTCTCTCAGTCCCTCTCTCTCTCAGGGAGATATCTGTACACTGACTGGTGTCTCTCAGTCCCCTCTCTCTCTCAGGGAGATATCTGTACACTGACTGGTGTCTCTCAGACTCTCCCTCTCTCAGGGAGATATCTGCACACTGACTGGTGTCTCTCAGTCCCCTCTCCCTCTCAGGGAGATATCTGTACACTGACTGGTGGCTCTCAGTTCCCTCTCTCTCTCAGGGAGATATCTGTACACTGACTGGTGTCTCTCAGGCCCCTCTCTCTCTCAGGGAGATATCTGTACACTGACTGATGTCTCTCAGTCCCCTCTATCTCTCTCAGGGAGATATCTGTACACTGACTGGTGTCTCTCAGTCCCTCGCACTATCTCAGGGAGATATCTGTACACTGACTGGTGTCTCTCAGTCCCTCTCTCTCTCAGGGAGATATCTGTACACTGACTGGTGTCTCTCAGTCCCTCTCTCTCTCAGGGAGATATCTGTACACTGACTGGTGTCTCTCAGTCCCTCTCTCTCTCTCAGGGAGATATCTGTACAGTGACTGGTGTCTCTCAGTCCCCTCTCTCTCAGGGAGATATCTGTACACTACTGGTGTCTCTCAGTCCTCTCTCTCTCTCAGGGAGATATCTGTACACTGACTGGTGTCTCTCAGTCCCTCTCTCTCTCAGGGAGATATCTGTACACTGACTGGTGTCTCTCAGTCCCTCTCTCTCTCAGGGAGATATCTGTACACTGACTGGTGTCTCTCAGTCCCTCTCTCTCTCTCAGGGAGATATCTGTACACTGACTGGTGTCTCTCAGTCCCTCTCTCTCAGGGAGATATCTGTACACTGACTGGTGTCTCTCAGTCCCTCTCTCTCAGGGATATATCTGTACACTGACTGGTGTCTCTCAGTCCCCTCTCTCTCTCAGGGAGATATCTGTACACTGACTGGTGTCTCTCAGTCCCCTCTCTCTCAGGGAGATATCTGTACACTGACTGGTGTCTCTCAGTCCCCTCTCTCTCTCAGGGAGATATCTGTACACTGACTGGTGTCTCTCAGTCCCCTCTCTCTCAGGGAGATACCTGTACACTGACTGGTGTCTCTCAGTCCTCTCTCTCTCAGGGAGATATCTGTACACTGACTGGTGTCTCTCAGTCCCTCTCTCTCTCAGGGAGATATCTGTACACTGACTGGTGCCTCTCAGTCACCGCTCTCTCAGGGAGATATCTGTACACTGGTGTCTCTCAGTCCCCGGTCTCTCAGGGAGATATCTGTACACTGACTGGTGTCTCTCAGTCCCTCTCTCTCAGGGAGATATCTGTACACTGACTGGTGTCTCTCAGTCCCTCTCTCTCTCTCAGGGAGATATCTGTACACTGACTGGTGTCTCTCAGTCCCCTCTCTCTCTCAGGGAGATATCTGTACACTGACTGGTGTCTCTCAGTACCTCTCTCTCTCTGAGGGAGATATCTGTACACTGACTGGTGTCTCTCAGTCCCTCTCTCTCAGGGAGATATCTGTACACTGACTGGTGTCTCTCAGTCCCCTCTCTCTCTCAGGGAGATATCTGTACACTGACTGGTGACTCTCAGTCCCTCTCTCTCTCTGAGGGAGATATCTGTACACTGACTGGTGTCTCTCAGTCCCTCTCTCTCAGGGAGATATCTGTACACTGACTGGTGTCTCTCAGTCCCCTCTCTCTCTCAGGGAGATATCTGTACACTGACTGGTGTCTCTCAGTCCCCTCTCTCTCTCAGGGAGATATCTGTACACTGACTGGTGTCTCTCAGTCCCTCTCTCTCTCAGGGAGATATCTGTACACTGACTGGTGTCTCTCAGTCCCCTCTCTCTCTCTCAGGGAGATATCTGTACACTGACTGGTGTCTCTCAGTCCTCTCTCTCTCAGGGAGATATCTGTACACTAACTGGTGTCTCTCAGTCCCACTCACTCTCAGGGAGATATCTGTACACTGACTGGTGTCTCTCAGTCCCCGCTCTGTCAGGGAGATATCTGTACACTGACTGGTGTCTCTCAGTCCCCGCTCTCTCAGGGAGATATCTGTACACTGACTGGTGTCTCTCAGTCCCTCTCTCTCAGGGAGATATCTGTACACTGACTGGTGTCTCTCAGTCCCCCCTCTCTCTCAGGGTGATATCTGTACAGTGACTGGTGTCTCTCAGTCCCTATCTCAGGGAGATATCTGTACACTGACTGGTGTCTCTCAGTCCCTCTCTCAGGGAGATATCTGTACACTGACTGGTGTCTCTCAGTCCCTCTTTCTCAGGGAGATATCTGTACACTGACTGGTGTCTCTCAGTCCCTCTTTCTCAGGGAGATATCTGTACACTGACTGGTTTCTCTCAGTCCCACTCTCTCTCAGGGAGATATCTGTACACTGACTGGTGTCTCTAAGTCCCCTCTCTCTCTCAGGGAGATATCTGTACACTGACTGGTGTCTCTCAGTCCCCTCTCTGTCTCAGGGAGATATCTGTACACTGACTGGTGTCTCTCAGTCCCCTCTCTCTCTCAGGGAGTTATCTGTACACTGACTGGTGTCTCTCAGTCCCCTCTCTCTCTCAGGGAGATATCTGTACACTGACTGGTATCTCTCAGTCCCTCTCTCTCTCAGGGAGATATCTGTACACTGACTGGTGTCTCTCAGTCCCCTCTCTCTCTCAGGGAGATATCTGTACACTGACTGGTGTCTCTCAGTCTCTCTCTCTCTCTCAGGGAGATATCTGCACACTGACTGGTGTCTCTCAGTCCCCTCTCTCTCTCAGGGAGATATCTGAACACTGACTGGTCTCTCTCAGTCCAGCTCTCCCTCTCAGGGAGATATCTGTACACTGACTGGTGTCTCTCAGTTCCCTCTCTCTCTCAGGGAGATATCTGTACACTGACTGGTGTCTCTCAGTCCCTCTCTCTCTCAGGGAGATATCTGTACACTGACTGGTGTCTCTCAGTCCCTCTCTCTCTCAGGGAGATATCTGTACACTGACTGGTGTCTCTCAGTCCCTCTCTCTCTCTCAGGGAGATATCTGTACACTGACTGGTGTCTCTCAGTCCCTCTCTCTCAGGGAGATATCTGTACACTGACTGGTGTCTCTCAGTCCCTCTCTCTCAGGGATATATCTGTACACTGACTGGTGTCTCTCAGTCCCCTCTCTCTCTCAGGGAGATATCTGTACACTGACTGGTGTCTCTCAGTCCCCTCTCTCTCAGGGAGATATCTGTACACTGACTGGTGTCTCTCAGTCCCCTCTCTCTCTCAGGGAGATATCTGTACACTGACTGGTGTCTCTCAGTCCCCTCTCTCTCAGGGAGATACCTGTACACTGACTGGTGTCTCTCAGTCCTCTCTCTCTCAGGGAGATATCTGTACACTGACTGGTGTCTCTCAGTCCCTCTCTCTCTCAGGGAGATATCTGTACACTGACTGGTGCCTCTCAGTCACCGCTCTCTCAGGGAGATATCTGTACACTGGTGTCTCTCAGTCCCCGGTCTCTCAGGGAGATATCTGTACACTGACTGGTGTCTCTCAGTCCCTCTCTCTCAGGGAGATATCTGTACACTGACTGGTGTCTCTCAGTCCCTCTCTCTCTCTCAGGGAGATATCTGTACACTGACTGGTGTCTCTCAGTCCCCTCTCTCTCTCAGGGAGATATCTGTACACTGACTGGTGTCTCTCAGTACCTCTCTCTCTCTGAGGGAGATATCTGTACACTGACTGGTGTCTCTCAGTCCCTCTCTCTCAGGGAGATATCTGTACACTGACTGGTGTCTCTCAGTCCCCTCTCTCTCTCAGGGAGATATCTGTACACTGACTGGTGACTCTCAGTCCCTCTCTCTCTCTGAGGGAGATATCTGTACACTGACTGGTGTCTCTCAGTCCCTCTCTCTCAGGGAGATATCTGTACACTGACTGGTGTCTCTCAGTCCCCTCTCTCTCTCAGGGAGATATCTGTACACTGACTGGTGTCTCTCAGTCCCCTCTCTCTCTCAGGGAGATATCTGTACACTGACTGGTGTCTCTCAGTCCCTCTCTCTCTCAGGGAGATATCTGTACACTGACTGGTGTCTCTCAGTCCCCTCTCTCTCTCTCAGGGAGATATCTGTACACTGACTGGTGTCTCTCAGTCCTCTCTCTCTCAGGGAGATATCTGTACACTAACTGGTGTCTCTCAGTCCCACTCACTCTCAGGGAGATATCTGTACACTGACTGGTGTCTCTCAGTCCCCGCTCTGTCAGGGAGATATCTGTACACTGACTGGTGTCTCTCAGTCCCCGCTCTCTCAGGGAGATATCTGTACACTGACTGGTGTCTCTCAGTCCCTCTCTCTCAGGGAGATATCTGTACACTGACTGGTGTCTCTCAGTCCCCCCTCTCTCTCAGGGTGATATCTGTACAGTGACTGGTGTCTCTCAGTCCCTATCTCAGGGAGATATCTGTACACTGACTGGTGTCTCTCAGTCCCTCTCTCAGGGAGATATCTGTACACTGACTGGTGTCTCTCAGTCCCTCTTTCTCAGGGAGATATCTGTACACTGACTGGTGTCTCTCAGTCCCTCTTTCTCAGGGAGATATCTGTACACTGACTGGTTTCTCTCAGTCCCACTCTCTCTCAGGGAGATATCTGTACACTGACTGGTGTCTCTAAGTCCCCTCTCTCTCTCAGGGAGATATCTGTACACTGACTGGTGTCTCTCAGTCCCCTCTCTGTCTCAGGGAGATATCTGTACACTGACTGGTGTCTCTCAGTCCCCTCTCTCTCTCAGGGAGTTATCTGTACACTGACTGGTGTCTCTCAGTCCCCTCTCTCTCTCAGGGAGATATCTGTACACTGACTGGTATCTCTCAGTCCCTCTCTCTCTCAGGGAGATATCTGTACACTGACTGGTGTCTCTCAGTCCCCTCTCTCTCTCAGGGAGATATCTGTACACTGACTGGTGTCTCTCAGTCTCTCTCTCTCTCTCAGGGAGATATCTGCACACTGACTGGTGTCTCTCAGTCCCCTCTCTCTCTCAGGGAGATATCTGAACACTGACTGGTCTCTCTCAGTCCAGCTCTCCCTCTCAGGGAGATATCTGTACACTGACTGGTGTCTCTCAGTTCCCTCTCTCTCTCAGGGAGATATCTGTACACTGACTGGTGTCTCTCAGTACCTCTCTCTCTCTCAGGGAGTTATCTGTACACTGACTGATGTCTCTCAGTCCCCTCTCTCTCTCTCAGGGAGATATCTGTACACTGACTGGTGTCTCTCAGTCCCTCGCACTCTCTCAGGGAGATATCTGTTCACTGACTGGTGTCTCTCAGTGCCCTCTCTCAGGGAGATATCTGTACGCTGACTGGTGTCTCTCAGTCCCTCTCTCTCAGGGAGATATCTGTACACTGACTGGTGTCTCTCAGTCCCTCTCTCTGTCAGGGAGATATCTGTACACTGACTGGTGTCTCTCAGTCCCCTCTCTCTCTCATGGAGATATCTGTACACTGACTGGTGTCTCTCAGTCCCCTCTCTCAGGGAGATATCTGTACACTGACTGGTGTCTCTCAGTCCCTCTCTCTCAGGGAGATATCTGTACACTGACTGGTGTCTCTCTGTCCCCTCTCTCTCTCTCAGGGAGATATCTGTACACTGACTGGTGTCTCTCAGTCCCTCTCTCTCAGGGAGATATCTGTACACTGACTGGTGTCTCTCAGTCCCTCTCTCTCTCTCAGGGAGATATCTGTACACTGACTGGTGTCTCTCAGTCCCTCTCTCTCAGGGAGATATCTGTACACTGACTGGTGTCTCTCAGTCCCACTCTCTCTCAGGGAGATATCTGTACACTGACTGGTGTCTCTCAGTCCCCTCTCTCTCTCAGGGAGATATCTGTACACTGACTGGTGTCTCTCAGTCCCCTCTCTCTCTCAGGGAGATATCTGTACACTGACTGGTGTCTCTCAGTCCCTCTCTCTCTCAGGGAGATATCTGTACACTGACTGGTGTCTCTCAGTCCCCTCTCTCTCTCAGGGAGATATCTGTACACTGACTGGTGTCTCTCAGTCTCTCTCTCTCTCTCAGGGAGATATCTGCACACTGACTGGTGTCTCTCAGTCCCCTCTCTCTCTCAGGGAGATATCTGTACAATGACTGGTCTCTCTCAGGCCCGCTCTCCCTCTCAGGGAGATATCTGTACACTGACTGGTGTCTCTCAGTTCCCTCTCTCTCTCAGGGAGATATCTGTACACTGACTGGTGTCTCTCAGTACCTCTCTCTCTCTCAGGGAGATATCTGTACACTGACTGATGTCTCTCAGTCCCCTCTCTCTCTCTCAGGGAGATATCTGTACACTGACTGGTGTCTCTCAGTCCCTCGCACTCTCTCAGGGAGATATCTGTACACTGACTGTTGTCTCTCAGTCCCCTCTCTCAGGGAGATATTGTACGCTGACTAGTGTCTCTCAGTCCCTCTCTCTCAGGGAGATATCTGTACACTGACTGGTGTCTCTCAGTCCCTCTCTCTCTCTCAGGGAGATATCTGTACACTGACTGGTGTCTCTCAGTCCCCTCTCTCTCAGGGAGAAATCTGTACACTGACTGGTGTCTCTCAGTCCTCTCTCTCTCTCAGGGAGATATCTGTACACTGACTGGTGTCTCTCAGTCACTCTCTCTCTCTCAGGGAGATATCTGTACACTGACTGGTGTCTCTCAGTCCCCTCTCTCTCTCAGGGAGATATCTGTACACTGACTGGTGTCTCTCAGTCCCCTCTCTCTCTCAGGGAGATATCTGTACACTGACTGGTGTCTCTCAGTCCCTCTCTCTCTCAGGGAGATATCTGTACACTGACTGGTGTCTCTCAGTCCCCTCTCTCTCTCAGGGAGATATCTGTACACTGACTGGTGTCTCTCAGTCTCTCTCTCTCTCTCAGGGAGATATCTGCACACTGACTGGTGTCTCTCAGTCCCCTCTCTCTCTCAGGGAGATATCTGAACACTGACTGGTCTCTCTCAGTCCCGCTCTCCCTCTCAGGGAGATATCTGTACACTGACTGGTGTCTCTCAGTCCCTCTCTCTCTCTCAGGGAGATATCTGTACACTGACTGGTGTCTCTCAGTCCCTCTCTCTCAGGGAGATATCTGTACACTGACTGGTGTCTCTCAGTCCCACTCTCTCTCAGGGAGATATCTGTACACTGACTGGTGTCTCTCAGTCCCCTCTCTCTCTCAGGGAGATATCTGTACACTGACTGGTGTCTCTCAGTCCCCTCTCTCTCTCAGGGAGATATCTGTACACTGACTGGTGTCTCTCAGTCCCTCTCTCTCTCAGGGAGATATCTGTACACTGACTGGTGTCTCTCAGTCCCCTCTCTCTCTCAGGGAGATATCTGTACACTGACTGGTGTCTCTCAGTCTCTCTCTCTCTCTCAGGGAGATATCTGCACACTGACTGGTGTCTCTCAGTCCCCTCTCTCTCTCAGGGAGATATCTGTACAATGACTGGTCTCTCTCAGGCCCGCTCTCCCTCTCAGGGAGATATCTGTACACTGACTGGTGTCTCTCAGTTCCCTCTCTCTCTCAGGGAGATATCTGTACACTGACTGGTGTCTCTCAGTACCTCTCTCTCTCTCAGGGAGATATCTGTACACTGACTGATGTCTCTCAGTCCCCTCTCTCTCTCTCAGGGAGATATCTGTACACTGACTGGTGTCTCTCAGTCCCTCGCACTCTCTCAGGGAGATATCTGTACACTGACTGTTGTCTCTCAGTCCCCTCTCTCAGGGAGATATCTGTACGCTGACTAGTGTCTCTCAGTCCCTCTCTCTCAGGGAGATATCTGTACACTGACTGGTGTCTCTCAGTCCCTCTCTCTCTCTCAGGGAGATATCTGTACACTGACTGGTGTCTCTCAGTCCCCTCTCTCTCAGGGAGAAATCTGTACACTGACTGGTGTCTCTCAGTCCTCTCTCTCTCTCAGGGAGATATCTGTACACTGACTGGTGTCTCTCAGTCACTCTCTCTCTCTCAGGGAGATATCTGTACACTGACTGGTGTCTCTCAGTCCCCTCTCTCTCTCAGGGAGATATCTGTACACTGACTGGTGTCTCTCAGTCCCCTCTCTCTCTCAGGGAGATATCTGTACACTGACTGGTGTCTCTCAGTCCCTCTCTCTCTCAGGGAGATATCTGTACACTGACTGGTGTCTCTCAGTCCCCTCTCTCTCTCAGGGAGATATCTGTACACTGACTGGTGTCTCTCAGTCTCTCTCTCTCTCTCAGGGAGATATCTGCACACTGACTGGTGTCTCTCAGTCCCCTCTCTCTCTCAGGGAGATATCTGAACACTGACTGGTCTCTCTCAGTCCCGCTCTCCCTCTCAGGGAGATATCTGTACACTGACTGGTGTCTCTCAGTTCCCTCTCTCTCTCAGGGAGATATCTGTACACTGACTGGTGTCTCTCAGTACCTCTCTCTCTCTCAGGGAGTTATCTGTACACTGACTGATGTCTCTCAGTCCCCTCTCTCTCTCTCAGGGAGATATCTGTACACTGACTGGTGTCTCTCAGTCCCTCGCACTCTCTCAGGGAGATATCTGTACACTGACTGGTGTCTCTCAGTCCCCTCTCTCATGGAGATATCTGTACGCTGACTGGTGTCTCTCAGTCCCTCTCTCTCAGGGAGATATCTGTACACTGACTGGTGTCTCTCAGTCCCTCTCTCTGTCAGGGAGATATCTGTACACTGACTGGTGTCTCTCAGTCCCCTCTCTCTCTCATGGAGATATCTGTACACTGACTGGTGTCTCTCAGTCCCCTCTCTCAGGGAGATATCTGTACACTGACTGGTGTCTCTCAGTCCCTCTCTCTCAGGGAGATATCTGTACACTGACTGGTGTCTCTCAGTCCCCTCTCTCTCTCTCAGGGAGATATCTGTACACTGACTGGTGTCTCTCAGTCCCTCTCTCTCAGGGAGATATCTGTACACTGACTGGTGTCTCTCAGTCCCTCTCTCTCTCTCAGGGAGATATCTGTACACTGACTGGTGTCTCTCAGTCCCTCTCTCTCAGGGAGATATCTGTACTCTGACTGGTGTCTCTCAGTCCCACTCTCTCTCAGGGAGATATCTGTACACTGACTGGTGTCTCTCAGTCCCCTCTCTCTCTCAGGGAGATATCTGTACACTGACTGGTGTCTCTCAGTCCCCTCTCTCTCTCAGGGAGATATCTGTACACTGACTGGTGTCTCTCAGTCCCTCTCTCTCTCAGGGAGATATCTGTACACTGACTGGTGTCTCTCAGTCCCCTCTCTCTCTCAGGGAGATATCTGTACACTGACTGGTGTCTCTCAGTCTCTCTCTCTCTCTCAGGGAGATATCTGCACACTGACTGGTGTCTCTCAGTCCCCTCTCTCTCTCAGGGAGATATCTGTACAATGACTGGTCTCTCTCAGGCCCGCTCTCCCTCTCAGGGAGATATCTGTACACTGACTGGTGTCTCTCAGTTCCCTCTCTCTCTCAGGGAGATATCTGTACACTGACTGGTGTCTCTCAGTACCTCTCTCTCTCTCAGGGAGATATCTGTACACTGACTGATGTCTCTCAGTCCCCTCTCTCTCTCTCAGGGAGATATCTGTACACTGACTGGTGTCTCTCAGTCCCTCGCACTCTCTCAGGGAGATATCTGTAACTGACTGTTGTCTCTCAGTCCCCTCTCTCAGGGAGATATCTGTACGCTGACTATTGTCTCTCAGTCCCTCTCTCTCAGGGAGATATCTGTACACTGACTGGTGTCTCTCAGTCCCTCTCTCTCTCTCAGGGAGATATCTGTACACTGACTGGTGTCTCTCAGTCCCCTCTCTCTCAGGGAGAAATCTGTACACTGACTGGTGTCTCTCAGTCCTCTCTCTCTCTCAGGGAGATATCTGTACACTGACTGGTGTCTCTCAGTCACTCTCTCTCTCTCAGGGAGATATCTGTACACTGACTGGTGTCTCTCAGTCCCCTCTCTCTATCAGGGAGATATCTGTACACTGACTGGTGTCTCTCAGTCCCTCTCTCTCTCTGAGGGAGATATCTGTACACTGACTGGTGTCTCTGAGTCCCTCTCTCTCAGGGAGATATCTGTACACTGACTGGTGTCTCTCAGTTCCCTCTCTCACTCAGGGAGATATCTGTACACTGACTGGTGACTCTCAGTCCCTCTCTCTCTCTGAGGGAGATATCTGTACACTGACTGGTGTCTCTCAGTCCCCCTCTCTCAGGGAGATATCTGTACACTGACTGGTGTCTCTCAGTCCCCTCTCTCTCTCAGGGAGATATCTGTACACTGACTGGTGTCTCTCAGTCCCCTCTCTCTCTCAGGGAGATATCTGTACACTGACTGGTGTCTCTCAGTCCCTCTCTCTCTCAGGGAGATATCTGTACACTCACTGGTGTCTCTCAGTCCCCTCTCTCTCTCTCAGGGAGATATCTGTACACTGACTGGTGTCTCTCATTCCTCTCTGTCTCAGGGAGATATCTGTACACTAACTGGTGTCTCTCAGTCCCACTCTCTCTCAGGGAGATATCTGTACACTGACTGGTGTCTCTCAGTCCCCTCTCTCTCTCAGGGAGATATCTGTACACTGACTGGTGTCTCTCAGTCCCTCTCTCTCTCAGGGAGATATCTGTACACTGACTGGTGTCTCTCAGTCCCCTCTCTCTCTCAGGGAGATATCTGTACACTGACTTGTGTCTCACAGTCCCCTCTCTCTCAGGGAGATATCTGTACACTGACTGGTGTCTCTCAGTCCCCTCTCTCTCTCAGGGAGATATCTGTACACTGACTGGTGTCTCTCAGACTCTCCCTCTCTCAGGGAGATATCTGCACACTGACTGGTGTCTCTCAGTCCCCTCTCCCTCTCAGGGAGATATCTGTACACTGACTGGTGGCTCTCAGTTCCCTCTCTCTCTCATGGAGATATCTGTACACTGACTGGTGTCTCTCAGGCCCCTCTCTCTCTCAGGGAGATATCTGTACACTGACTGATGTCTCTCAGTCCCCTCTCTCTCTCTCAGGGAGATATCTGTACACTGACTGGTGTCTCTCAGTCCCTCGCACTCTCTCAGGGAGATATCTGTACACTGACTGGTGTCTCTCAGTCCCTCTCTCTCTCAGGGAGATATCTGTACACTGACTGGTGTCTCTCAGTCCCTCGCTCTCTCTCAGGGAGATATCTGTACACTGACTGGTGTCTCTCAGTCCCTCTCTCTCTCTGAGGGAGATATCTGTACACTGACTGGTGTCTCTCAGTCCCCTCTCTCTCAGGGAGATATCTGTACACTGGTGTCTCTCAGTCCCCGGTCTCTCAGGGAGATATCTGTACACTGACTGGTGTCTCTCAGTGCCTCTCTCTCAGGGAGATATCTGTACACTGACTGGTGTCTCTCAGTCCCTCTCTCTCTCTCAGGGAGATATCTGTACACTGACTGGTGTCTCTCAGTCCCCTCTCTCTCTCAGGGAGATATCTGTACACTGACTGGTGTCTCTCAGTACCTCTCTCTCTCTGAGGGAGATATCTGTACACTGACTGGTGTCTCTCAGTCCCTCTCTCTCAGGGAGATATCTGTACACTGACTGGTGTCTCTCAGTCCCCGCTCTCTCAGGGAGATATCTGTACACTGACTGGTGTCTCTCAGTCCCTCTCTCTCAGGGAGATATCTGTACACTGACTGGTGTCTCTCAGTCCCCCCTCTCTCTCAGGGTGATATCTGTACACTGACTGGTGTCTCTCAGTCCCTCTCTCAGGGAGATATCTGTACACTGACTGGTGTCTCTCAGTCCCTCTCTCAGGGAGATATCTGTACACTGACTGGTGTCTCTCAGTCCCTCTCTCTCTCAGGGAGATATCTGTACACTGACTGGTGTCTCTCAGTCCCTCTCTCTCTCAGGGAGATATCTGTACACTGACTGGTGTCTCTCAGTCCCCTCTCTCTCTCAGGGAGATATCTGTACACTGACTTGTGTCTCACAGTCCCCTCTCTCTCAGGGAGATATCTGTACACTGACTGGTGTCTCTCAGTCCCCTCTCTCTCTCAGGGAGATATCTGTACACTGACTGGTGTCTCTCAGACTCTCCCTCTCTCAGGGAGATATCTGCACACTGACTGGTGTCTCTCAGTCCCCTCTCCCTCTCAGGGAGATATCTGTACACTGACTAGTGGCTCTCAGTTCCCTCTCTCTCTCAGGGAGATATCTGTACACTGACTGGTGTCTCTCAGGCCCCTCTCTCTCTCAGGGAGATATCTGTACACTGACTGATGTCTCTCAGTCCCCTCTCTCTCTCTCAGGGTGATATCTGTACACTGACTGGTGTCTCTCAGTCCCTCGCACTCTCTCAGGGAGATATCTGTACACTGACTGGTGTCTCTCAGTCCCTCTCTCTCTCAGGGAGATATCTGTACACTGACTGGTGTCTCTCAGTCCCTCTCTCTCTCTGAGGGAGATATCTGTACACTGACTGGTGTCTCTCAGTCCCCTCTCTCTCAGGGAGATATCTGTACACTGGTGTCTCTCAGTCCCCGGTCTCTCAGGGAGATATCTGTACACTGACTGGTGTCTCACAGTCCCCTCTCTCTCAGGGAGATATCTGTACACTGACTGGTGTCTCTCAGTCCCCTCTCTCTCTCAGGGAGATATCTGTACACTGACTGGTGTCTCTCAGACTCTCCCTCTCTCAGGGAGATATCTGCACACTGACTGGTGTCTCTCAGTCCCCTCTCCCTCTCAGGGAGATATCTGTACACTGACTAGTGGCTCTCAGTTCCCTCTCTCTCTCAGGGAGATATCTGTACACTGACTGGTGTCTCTCAGGCCCCTCTCTCTCTCAGGGAGATATCTGTACACTGACTGATGTCTCTCAGTCCCCTCTCTCTCTCTCAGGGTGATATCTGTACACTGACTGGTGTCTCTCAGTCCCTCGCACTCTCTCAGGGAGATATCTGTACACTGACTGGTGTCTCTCAGTCCCTCTCTCTCTCAGGGAGATATCTGTACACTGACTGGTGTCTCTCAGTCCCTCTCTCTCTCTGAGGGAGATATCTGTACACTGACTGGTGTCTCTCAGTCCCCTCTCTCTCAGGGAGATATCTGTACACTGGTGTCTCTCAGTCCCCGGTCTCTCAGGGAGATATCTGTACACTGACTGGTGTCTCTCAGTCCCTCTCTCTCAGGGAGATATCTGTACACTGACTGGTGTCTCTCAGTCCCTCTCTCTCTCTCAGGGAGATATCTGTACACTGACTGGTGTCTCTCAGTCCCCTCTCTCTCTCAGGGAGATATCTGTACACTGACTGGTGTCTCTCAGTACCTCTCCCTCTCTGAGGGAGATATCTGTACACTGACTGGTGTCTCTCAGTCCCTCTCTCTCAGGGAGATATCTGTACACTGACTGGTGTCTCTCAGTCCCCTCTCTCTCTCAGGGAGATATCTGTACACTGACTGGTGTCTCTCAGTCCCTCTCTCTCTCAGGGAGATATCTGTACACTGACTGGTGTCTCTCAGTCCCCTCTCTCTCTCTCAGGGAGATATCTGTACACTGACTGGTGTCTCTCAGTCCTCTCTCTCTCAGGGAGATATCTGTACACTAACTGGTGTCTCTCAGTCCCACTCACTCTCAGGGAGATATCTGTACACTGACTGGTGTCTCTCAGTCCCCGCTCTGTCAGGGAGATATCTGCACACTGACTGGTGTCTCTCAGTCCCCGCTCTCTCAGGGAGATATCTGTACACTGACTGGTGTCTCTCAGTCCCTCTCTCTCAGGGAGATATCTGTACACTGACTGGTGTCTCTCAGTCCCCCCTCTCTCTCAGGGTGATATCTGTACACTGACTGCTGTCTCTCAGTCCCTCTCTCAGGGAGATATCTGTACACTGACTGGTGTCTCTCAGTCCCTCTCTCAGGGAGATATCTGTACACTGACTGGTGTCTCTCAGTCCCTCTTTCTCAGGGAGATATCTGTACACTGACTGGTGTCTCTCAGTCCCCGCTCTCTCAGGGAGATATCTGTACACTGACTGGTGTCTCTCAGTCCCTCTCTCTCAGGGAGATAACTGTAAACTGTCTGGAGTCTCTCAGTCCCCCCTCTCTCTCAGCGTGATATCTGTACACTGACTGGTGTCTCTCAGTCCCTCTCTCAGGGAGATATCTGTACACTGACTGGTGTCTCTCAGTCCCTCTCTCAGGGAGATATCTGTACACTGACTGGTGTCTCTCAGTCCCTCTCTCTCTCAGGGAGATATCTGTACACTGACTGGTGTCTCTCAGTCCCTCTCTCTCTCAGGGAGATATCTGTACACTGACTGGTGTCTCTCAGTCCCCTCTCTCTCTCAGGGAGATATCTGTACACTGACTTGTGTCTCACAGTCCCCTCTCTCTCTCAGGGAGATATCTGTACACTGACTGGTGTCTCTCAGTCCCCTCTCTCTCTCAGGGAGATATCTGTACACTGACTGGTGTCTCTCAGACTCTCCCTCTCTCAGGGAGATATCTGCACACTGACTGGTGTCTCTCAGTCCCCTCTCCCTCTCAGGGAGATATCTGTACACTGACTGGTGGCTCTCAGTTCCCTCTCTCTCTCAGGGAGATATCTGTACACTGACTGGTGTCTCTCAGGCCCCTCTCTCTCTCAGGGAGATATCTGTACACTGACTGATGTCTCTCAGTCCCCTCTATCTCTCTCAGGGAGATATCTGTACACTGACTGGTGTCTCTCAGTCCCTCGCACTATCTCAGGGAGATATCTGTACACTGACTGGTGTCTCTCAGTCCCTCTCTCTCTCAGGGAGATATCTGTACACTGACTGGTGTCTCTCAGTCCCTCTCTCTCTCAGGGAGATATCTGTACACTGACTGGTGTCTCTCAGTCCCTCTCTCTCTCTCAGGGAGATATCTGTACAGTGACTGGTGTCTCTCAGTCCCCTCTCTCTCAGGGAGATATCTGTACACTACTGGTGTCTCTCAGTCCTCTCTCTCTCTCAGGGAGATATCTGTACACTGACTGGTGTCTCTCAGTCCCTCTCTCTCTCAGGGAGATATCTGTACACTGACTGGTGTCTCTCAGTCCCTCTCTCTCTCAGGGAGATATCTGTACACTGACTGGTGTCTCTCAGTCCCTCTCTCTCTCTCAGGGAGATATCTGTACACTGACTGGTGTCTCTCAGTCCCTCTCTCTCAGGGAGATATCTGTACACTGACTGGTGTCTCTCAGTCCCTCTCTCTCAGGGATATATCTGTACACTGACTGGTGTCTCTCAGTCCCCTCTCTCTCTCAGGGAGATATCTGTACACTGACTGGTGTCTCTCAGTCCCCTCTCTCTCAGGGAGATATCTGTACACTGACTGGTGTCTCTCAGTCCCCTCTCTCTCTCAGGGAGATATCTGTACACTGACTGGTGTCTCTCAGTCCCCTCTCTCTCAGGGAGATACCTGTACACTGACTGGTGTCTCTCAGTCCTCTCTCTCTCAGGGAGATATCTGTACACTGACTGGTGTCTCTCAGTCCCTCTCTCTCTCAGGGAGATATCTGTACACTGACTGGTGCCTCTCAGTCACCGCTCTCTCAGGGAGATATCTGTACACTGGTGTCTCTCAGTCCCCGGTCTCTCAGGGAGATATCTGTACACTGACTGGTGTCTCTCAGTCCCTCTCTCTCAGGGAGATATCTGTACACTGACTGGTGTCTCTCAGTCCCTCTCTCTCTCTCAGGGAGATATCTGTACACTGACTGGTGTCTCTCAGTCCCCTCTCTCTCTCAGGGAGATATCTGTACACTGACTGGTGTCTCTCAGTACCTCTCTCTCTCTGAGGGAGATATCTGTACACTGACTGGTGTCTCTCAGTCCCTCTCTCTCAGGGAGATATCTGTACACTGACTGGTGTCTCTCAGTCCCCTCTCTCTCTCAGGGAGATATCTGTACACTGACTGGTGACTCTCAGTCCCTCTCTCTCTCTGAGGGAGATATCTGTACACTGACTGGTGTCTCTCAGTCCCTCTCTCTCAGGGAGATATCTGTACACTGACTGGTGTCTCTCAGTCCCCTCTCTCTCTCAGGGAGATATCTGTACACTGACTGGTGTCTCTCAGTCCCCTCTCTCTCTCAGGGAGATATCTGTACACTGACTGGTGTCTCTCAGTCCCTCTCTCTCTCAGGGAGATATCTGTACACTGACTGGTGTCTCTCAGTCCCCTCTCTCTCTCTCAGGGAGATATCTGTACACTGACTGGTGTCTCTCAGTCCTCTCTCTCTCAGGGAGATATCTGTACACTAACTGGTGTCTCTCAGTCCCACTCACTCTCAGGGAGATATCTGTACACTGACTGGTGTCTCTCAGTCCCCGCTCTGTCAGGGAGATATCTGTACACTGACTGGTGTCTCTCAGTCCCCGCTCTCTCAGGGAGATATCTGTACACTGACTGGTGTCTCTCAGTCCCTCTCTCTCAGGGAGATATCTGTACACTGACTGGTGTCTCTCAGTCCCCCCTCTCTCTCAGGGTGATATCTGTACAGTGACTGGTGTCTCTCAGTCCCTATCTCAGGGAGATATCTGTACACTGACTGGTGTCTCTCAGTCCCTCTCTCAGGGAGATATCTGTACACTGACTGGTGTCTCTCAGTCCCTCTTTCTCAGGGAGATATCTGTACACTGACTGGTGTCTCTCAGTCCCTCTTTCTCACGGAGATATCTGTACACTGACTGGTTTCTCTCAGTCCCACTCTCTCTCAGGGAGATATCTGTACACTGACTGGTGTCTCTCAGTCCCCTCTCTCTCTCAGGGAGATATCTGTACACTGACTGGTGTCTCTCAGTCCCCTCTCTGTCTCAGGGAGATATCTGTACACTGACTGGTGTCTCTCAGTCCCCTCTCTCTCTCAGGGAGATATCTGTACACTGACTGGTGTCTCTCAGTCCCCTCTCTCTCTCAGGGAGATATCTGTACACTGACTGGTATCTCTCAGTCCCTCTCTCTCTCAGGGAGATATCTGTACACTGACTGGTGTCTCTCAGTCCCCTCTCTCTCTCAGGGAGATATCTGTACACTGACTGGTGTCTCTCAGTCTCTCTCTCTCTCTCAGGGAGATATCTGCACACTGACTGGTGTCTCTCAGTCCCCTCTCTCTCTCAGGGAGATATCTGAACACTGACTGGTCTCTCTCAGTCCCGCTCTCCCTCTCAGGGAGATATCTGTACACTGACTGGTGTCTCTCAGTTCCCTCTCTCTCTCAGGGAGATATCTGTACACTGACTGGTGTCTCTCAGTACCTCTCTCTCTCTCAGGGAGTTATCTGTACACTGACTGATGTCTCTCAGTCCCCTCTCTCTCTCTCAGGGAGATATCTGTACACTGACTGGTGTCTCTCAGTCCCTCGCACTCTCTCAGGGAGATATCTGTTCACTGACTGGTGTCTCTCAGTGCCCTCTCTCAGGGAGATATCTGTACGCTGACTGGTGTCTCTCAGTCCCTCTCTCTCAGGGAGATATCTGTACACTGACTGGTGTCTCTCAGTCCCTCTCTCTGTCAGGGAGATATCTGTACACTGACTGGTGTCTCTCAGTCCCCTCTCTCTCTCATGGAGATATCTGTACACTGACTGGTGTCTCTCAGTCCCCTCTCTCAGGGAGATATCTGTACACTGACTGGTGTCTCTCAGTCCCTCTCTCTCAGGGAGATATCTGTACACTGACTGGTGTCTCTCTGTCCCCTCTCTCTCTCTCAGGGAGATATCTGTACACTGACTGGTGTCTCTCAGTCCCTCTCTCTCAGGGAGATATCTGTACACTGACTGGTGTCTCTCAGTCCCTCTCTCTCTCTCAGGGAGATATCTGTACACTGACTGGTGTCTCTCAGTCCCTCTCTCTCAGGGAGATATCTGTACACTGACTGGTGTCTCTCAGTCCCACTCTCTCTCAGGGAGATATCTGTACACTGACTGGTGTCTCTCAGTCCCCTCTCTCTCTCAGGGAGATATCTGTACACTGACTGGTGTCTCTCAGTCCCCTCTCTCTCTCAGGGAGATATCTGTACACTGACTGGTGTCTCTCAGTCCCTCTCTCTCTCAGGGAGATATCTGTACACTGACTGGTGTCTCTCAGTCCCCTCTCTCTCTCAGGGAGATATCTGTACACTGACTGGTGTCTCTCAGTCTCTCTCTCTCTCTCAGGGAGATATCTGCACACTGACTGGTGTCTCTCAGTCCCCTCTCTCTCTCAGGGAGATAACTGTACAATGACTGGTCTCTCTCAGGCCCGCTCTCCCTCTCAGGGAGATATCTGTACACTGACTGGTGTCTCTCAGTTCCCTCTCTCTCTCAGGGAGATATCTGTACACTGACTGGTGTCTCTCAGTACCTCTCTCTCTCTCAGGGAGATATCTGTACACTGACTGATGTCTCTCAGTCCCCTCTCTCTCTCTCAGGGAGATATCTGTACACTACTGACTGGTGTCTCTCAGTCCCTCGCACTCTCTCAGGGAGATATCTGTACACTGACTGTTGTCTCTCAGTCCCCTCTCTCAGGGAGATATCTGTACGCTGACTAGTGTCTCTCAGTCCCTCTCTCTCAGGGAGATATCTGTACACTGACTGGTGTCTCTCAGTCCCTCTCTCTCTCTCAGGGAGATATCTGTACACTGACTGGTGTCTCTCAGTCCCCTCTCTCTCAGGGAGAAATCTGTACACTGACTGGTGTCTCTCAGTCCTCTCTCTCTCTCAGGGAGATATCTGTACACTGACTGGTGTCTCTCAGTCACTCTCTCTCTCTCAGGGAGATATCTGTACACTGACTGGTGTCTCTCAGTCCCCTCTCTCTCTCAGGGAGATATCTGTACACTGACTGGTGTCTCTCAGTCCCCTCTCTCTCTCAGGGAGATATCTGTACACTGACTGGTGTCTCTCAGTCCCTCTCTCTCTCAGGGAGATATCTGTACACTGACTGGTGTCTCTCAGTCCCCTCTCTCTCTCAGGGAGATATCTGTACACTGACTGGTGTCTCTCAGTCTCTCTCTCTCTCTCAGGGAGATATCTGCACACTGACTGGTGTCTCTCAGTCCTCTCTCTCTCTCAGGGAGATATCTGAACACTGACTGGTCTCTCTCAGTCCCGCTCTCCCTCTCAGGGAGATATCTGTACACTGACTGGTGTCTCTCAGTCCCTCTCTCTCTCTCAGGGAGATATCTGTACACTGACTGGTGTCTCTCAGTCCCTCTCTCTCAGGGAGATATCTGTACACTGACTGGTGTCTCTCAGTCCCACTCTCTCTCAGGGAGATATCTGTACACTGACTGGTGTCTCTCAGTCCCCTCTCTCTCTCAGGGAGATATCTGTACACTGACTGGTGTCTCTCAGTCCCCTCTCTCTCTCAGGGAGATATCTGTACACTGACTGGTGTCTCTCAGTCCCTCTCTCTCTCAGGGAGATATCTGTACACTGACTGGTGTCTCTCAGTCCCCTCTCTCTCTCAGGGAGATATCTGTACACTGACTGGTGTCTCTCAGTCTCTCTCTCTCTCTCAGGGAGATATCTGCACACTGACTGGTGTCTCTCAGTCCCCTCTCTCTCTCAGGGAGATATCTGTACAATGACTGGTCTCTCTCAGGCCCGCTCTCCCTCTCAGGGAGATATCTGTACACTGACTGGTGTCTCTCAGTTCCCTCTCTCTCTCAGGGAGATATCTGTACACTGACTGGTGTCTCTCAGTACCTCTCTCTCTCTCAGGGAGATATCTGTACACTGACTGATGTCTCTCAGTCCCCTCTCTCTCTCTCAGGGAGATATCTGTACACTGACTGGTGTCTCTCAGTCCCTCGCACTCTCTCAGGGAGATATCTGTACACTGACTGTTGTCTCTCAGTCCCCTCTCTCAGGGAGATATCTGTACGCTGACTAGTGTCTCTCAGTCCCTCTCTCTCAGGGAGATATCTGTACACTGACTGGTGTCTCTCAGTCCCTCTCTCTCTCTCAGGGAGATATCTGTACACTGACTGGTGTCTCTCAGTCCCCTCTCTCTCAGGGAGAAATCTGTACACTGACTGGTGTCTCTCAGTCCTCTCTCTCTCTCAGGGAGATATCTGTACACTGACTGGTGTCTCTCAGTCACTCTCTCTCTCTCAGGGAGATATCTGTACACTGACTGGTGTCTCTCAGTCCCCTCTCTCTCTCAGGGAGATATCTGTACACTGACTGGTGTCTCTCAGTCCCCTCTCTCTCTCAGGGAGATATCTGTACACTGACTGGTGTCTCTCAGTCCCTCTCTCTCTCAGGGAGATATCTGTACACTGACTGGTGTCTCTCAGTCCCCTCTCTCTCTCAGGGAGATATCTGTACACTGACTGGTGTCTCTCAGTCTCTCTCTCTCTCTCAGGGAGATATCTGCACACTGACTGGTGTCTCTCAGTCCCCTCTCTCTCTCAGGGAGATATCTGAACACTGACTGGTCTCTCTCAGTCCCGCTCTCCCTCTCAGGGAGATATCTGTACACTGACTGGTGTCTCTCAGTTCCCTCTCTCTCTCAGGGAGATATCTGTACACTGACTGGTGTCTCTCAGTACCTCTCTCTCTCTCAGGGAGTTATCTGTACACTGACTGATGTCTCTCAGTCCCCTCTCTCTCTCTCAGGGAGATATCTGTACACTGACTGGTGTCTCTCAGTCCCTCGCACTCTCTCAGGGAGATATCTGTACACTGACTGGTGTCTCTCAGTCCCCTCTCTCATGGAGATATCTGTACGCTGACTGGTGTCTCTCAGTCCCTCTCTCTCAGGGAGATATCTGTACACTGACTGGTGTCTCTCAGTCCCTCTCTCTGTCAGGGAGATATCTGTACACTGACTGGTGTCTCTCAGTCCCCTCTCTCTCTCATGGAGATATCTGTACACTGACTGGTGTCTCTCAGTCCCCTCTCTCAGGGAGATATCTGTACACTGACTGGTGTCTCTCAGTCCCTCTCTCTCAGGGAGATATCTGTACACTGACTGGTGTCTCTCAGTCCCCTCTCTCTCTCTCAGGGAGATATCTGTACACTGACTGGTGTCTCTCAGTCCCTCTCTCTCAGGGAGATATCTGTACACTGACTGGTGTCTCTCAGTCCCTCTCTCTCTCTCAGGGAGATATCTGTACACTGACTGGTGTCTCTCAGTCCCTCTCTCTCAGGGAGATATCTGTACTCTGACTGGTATCTCTCAGTCCCACTCTCTCTCAGGGAGATATCTGTACACTGACTGGTGTCTCTCAGTCCCCTCTCTCTCTCAGGGAGATATCTGTACACTGACTGGTGTCTCTCAGTCCCCTCTCTCTCTCAGGGAGATATCTGTACACTGACTGGTGTCTCTCAGTCCCTCTCTCTCTCAGGGAGATATCTGTACACTGACTGGTGTCTCTCAGTCCCCTCTCTCTCTCAGGGAGATATCTGTACACTGACTGGTGTCTCTCAGTCTCTCTCTCTCTCTCAGGGAGATATCTGCACACTGACTGGTGTCTCTCAGTCCCCTCTCTCTCTCAGGGAGATATCTGTACAATGACTGGTCTCTCTCAGGCCCGCTCTCCCTCTCAGGGAGATATCTGTACACTGACCGGTGTCTCTCAGTTCCCTCTCTCTCTCAGGGAGATATCTGTACACTGACTGGTGTCTCTCAGTACCTCTCTCTCTCTCAGGGAGATATCTGTACACTGACTGATGTCTCTCAGTCCCCTCTCTCTCTCTCAGGGAGATATCTGTACACTGACTGGTGTCTCTCAGTCCCTCGCACTCTCTCAGGGAGATATCTGTAACTGACTGTTGTCTCTCAGTCCCCTCTCTCAGGGAGATATCTGTACGCTGACTATTGTCTCTCAGTCCCTCTCTCTCAGGGAGATATCTGTACACTGACTGGTGTCTCTCAGTCCCTCTCTCTCTCTCAGGGAGATATCTGTACACTGACTGGTGTCTCTCAGTCCCCTCTCTCTCAGGGAGAAATCTGTACACTGACTGGTGTCTCTCAGTCCTCTCTCTCTCTCAGGGAGATATCTGTACACTGACTGGTGTCTCTCAGTCACTCTCTCTCTCTCAGGGAGATATCTGTACACTGACTGGTGTCTCTCAGTCCCCTCTCTCTCTCAGGGAGATATCTGTACACTGACTGGTGTCTCTCAGTCCCTCTCTCTCTCAGGGAGATATCTGTACACTGACTGGTGTCTCTCAGTCCCTCTCTCTCTCTCAGGGAGATATCTGTACAGTGACTGGTGTCTCTCAGTCCCCTCTCTCTCAGGGAGATATCTGTACACTACTGGTGTCTCTCAGTCCTCTCTCTCTCTCAGGGAGATATCTGTACACTGACTGGTGTCTCTCAGTCCCTCTCTCTCTCAGGGAGATATCTGTACACTGACTGGTGTCTCTCAGTCCCTCTCTCTCTCAGGGAGATATCTGTACACTGACTGGTGTCTCTCAGTCCCTCTCTCTCTCTCAGGGAGATATCTGTACACTGACTGGTGTCTCTCAGTCCCTCTCTCTCAGGGAGATATCTGTACACTGACTGGTGTCTCTCAGTCCCTCTCTCTCAGGGATATATCTGTACACTGACTGGTGTCTCTCAGTCCCCTCTCTCTCTCAGGGAGATATCTGTACACTGACTGGTGTCTCTCAGTCCCCTCTCTCTCAGGGAGATATCTGTACACTGACTGGTGTCTCTCAGTCCCCTCTCTCTCTCAGGGAGATATCTGTACACTGACTGGTGTCTCTCAGTCCCCTCTCTCTCAGGGAGATACCTGTACACTGACTGGTGTCTCTCAGTCCTCTCTCTCTCAGGGAGATATCTGTACACTGACTGGTGTCTCTCAGTCCCTCTCTCTCTCAGGGAGATATCTGTACACTGACTGGTGCCTCTCAGTCACCGCTCTCTCAGGGAGATATCTGTACACTGGTGTCTCTCAGTCCCCGGTCTCTCAGGGAGATATCTGTACACTGACTGGTGTCTCTCAGTCCCTCTCTCTCAGGGAGATATCTGTACACTGACTGGTGTCTCTCAGTCCCTCTCTCTCTCTCAGGGAGATATCTGTACACTGACTGGTGTCTCTCAGTCCCCTCTCTCTCTCAGGGAGATATCTGTACACTGACTGGTGTCTCTCAGTACCTCTCTCTCTCTGAGGGAGATATCTGTACACTGACTGGTGTCTCTCAGTCCCTCTCTCTCAGGGAGATATCTGTACACTGACTGGTGTCTCTCAGTCCCCTCTCTCTCTCAGGGAGATATCTGTACACTGACTGGTGACTCTCAGTCCCTCTCTCTCTCTGAGGGAGATATCTGTACACTGACTGGTGTCTCTCAGTCCCTCTCTCTCAGGGAGATATCTGTACACTGACTGGTGTCTCTCAGTCCCCTCTCTCTCTCAGGGAGATATCTGTACACTGACTGGTGTCTCTCAGTCCCCTCTCTCTCTCAGGGAGATATCTGTACACTGACTGGTGTCTCTCAGTCCCTCTCTCTCTCAGGGAGATATCTGTACACTGACTGGTGTCTCTCAGTCCCCTCTCTCTCTCTCAGGGAGATATCTGTACACTGACTGGTGTCTCTCAGTCCTCTCTCTCTCAGGGAGATATCTGTACACTAACTGGTGTCTCTCAGTCCCACTCACTCTCAGGGAGATATCTGTACACTGACTGGTGTCTCTCAGTCCCCGCTCTGTCAGGGAGATATCTGTACACTGACTGGTGTCTCTCAGTCCCCGCTCTCTCAGGGAGATATCTGTACACTGACTGGTGTCTCTCAGTCCCTCTCTCTCAGGGAGATATCTGTACACTGACTGGTGTCTCTCAGTCCCCCCTCTCTCTCAGGGTGATATCTGTACAGTGACTGGTGTCTCTCAGTCCCTATCTCAGGGAGATATCTGTACACTGACTGGTGTCTCTCAGTCCCTCTCTCAGGGAGATATCTGTACACTGACTGGTGTCTCTCAGTCCCTCTTTCTCAGGGAGATATCTGTACACTGACTGGTTTCTCTCAGTCCCACTCTCTCTCAGGGAGATATCTGTACACTGACTGGTGTCTCTCAGTCCCCTCTCTCTCTCAGGGAGATATCTGTACACTGACTGGTGTCTCTCAGTCCCCTCTCTGTCTCAGGGAGATATCTGTACACTGACTGGTGTCTCTCAGTCCCCTCTCTCTCTCAGGGAGATATCTGTACACTGACTGGTGTCTCTCAGTCCCCTCTCTCTCTCAGGGAGATATCTGTACACTGACTGGTATCTCTCAGTCCCTCTCTCTCTCAGGGAGATATCTGTACACTGACTGGTGTCTCTCAGTCCCCTCTCTCTCTCAGGGAGATATCTGTACACTGACTGGTGTCTCTCAGTCTCTCTCTCTCTCTCAGGGAGATATCTGCACACTGACTGGTGTCTCTCAGTCCCCTCTCTCTCTCAGGGAGATATCTGAACACTGACTGGTCTCTCTCAGTCCCGCTCTCCCTCTCAGGGAGATATCTGTACACTGACTGGTGTCTCTCAGTTCCCTCTCTCTCTCAGGGAGATATCTGTACACTGACTGGTGTCTCTCAGTACCTCTCTCTCTCTCAGGGAGTTATCTGTACACTGACTGATGTCTCTCAGTCCCCTCTCTCTCTCTCAGGGAGATATCTGTACACTGACTGGTGTCTCTCAGTCCCTCGCACTCTCTCAGGGAGATATCTGTTCACTGACTGGTGTCTCTCAGTGCCCTCTCTCAGGGAGATATCTGTACGCTGACTGGTGTCTCTCAGTCCCTCTCTCTCAGGGAGATATCTGTACACTGACTGGTGTCTCTCAGTCCCTCTCTCTGTCAGGGAGATATCTGTACACTGACTGGTGTCTCTCAGTCCCCTCTCTCTCTCATGGAGATATCTGTACACTGACTGGTGTCTCTCAGTCCCCTCTCTCAGGGAGATATCTGTACACTGACTGGTGTCTCTCAGTCCCTCTCTCTCAGGGAGATATCTGTACACTGACTGGTGTCTCTCTGTCCCCTCTCTCTCTCTCAGGGAGATATCTGTACACTGACTGGTGTCTCTCAGTCCCTCTCTCTCAGGGAGATATCTGTACACTGACTGGTGTCTCTCAGTCCCTCTCTCTCTCTCAGGGAGATATCTGTACACTGACTGGTGTCTCTCAGTCCCTCTCTCTCAGGGAGATATCTGTACACTGACTGGTGTCTCTCAGTCCCACTCTCTCTCAGGGAGATATCTGTACACTGACTGGTGTCTCTCAGTCCCCTCTCTCTCTCAGGGAGATATCTGTACACTGACTGGTGTCTCTCAGTCCCCTCTCTCTCTCAGGGAGATATCTGTACACTGACTGGTGTCTCTCAGTCCCTCTCTCTCTCAGGGAGATATCTGTACACTGACTGGTGTCTCTCAGTCCCCTCTCTCTCTCAGGGAGATATCTGTACACTGACTGGTGTCTCTCAGTCTCTCTCTCTCTCTCAGGGAGATATCTGCACACTGACTGGTGTCTCTCAGTCCCCTCTCTCTCTCAGGGAGATATCTGTACAATGACTGGTCTCTCTCAGGCCCGCTCTCCCTCTCAGGGAGATATCTGTACACTGACTGGTGTCTCTCAGTTCCCTCTCTCTCTCAGGGAGATATCTGTACACTGACTGGTGTCTCTCAGTACCTCTCTCTCTCTCAGGGAGATATCTGTACACTGACTGATGTCTCTCAGTCCCCTCTCTCTCTCTCAGGGAGATATCTGTACACTGACTGGTGTCTCTCAGTCCCTCGCACTCTCTCAGGGAGATATCTGTACACTGACTGTTGTCTCTCAGTCCCCTCTCTCAGGGAGATATCTGTACGCTGACTAGTGTCTCTCAGTCCCTCTCTCTCAGGGAGATATCTGTACACTGACTGGTGTCTCTCAGTCCCTCTCTCTCTCTCAGGGAGATATCTGTACACTGACTGGTGTCTCTCAGTCCCCTCTCTCTCAGTGAGAAATCTGTACACTGACTGGTGTCTCTCAGTCCTCTCTCTCTCTCAGGGAGATATCTGTACACTGACTGGTGTCTCTCAGTCACTCTCTCTCTCTCAGGGAGATATCTGTACACTGACTGGTGTCTCTCAGTCCCCTCTCTCTCTCAGGGAGATATCTGTACACTGACTGGTGTCTCTCAGTCCCCTCTCTCTCTCAGGGAGATATCTGTACACTGACTGGTGTCTCTCAGTCCCTCTCTCTCTCAGGGAGATATCTGTACACTGACTGGTGTCTCTCAGTCCCCTCTCTCTCTCAGGGAGATATCTGTACACTGACTGGTGTCTCTCAGTCTCTCTCTCTCTCTCAGGGAGATATCTGCACACTGACTGGTGTCTCTCAGTCCCCTCTCTCTCTCAGGGAGATATCTGAACACTGACTGGTCTCTCTCAGTCCCGCTCTCCCTCTCAGGGAGATATCTGTACACTGACTGGTGTCTCTCAGTCCCTCTCTCTCTCTCAGGGAGATATCTGTACACTGACTGGTGTCTCTCAGTCCCTCTCTCTCAGGGAGATATCTGTACACTGACTGGTGTCTCTCAGTCCCACTCTCTCTCAGGGAGATATCTGTACACTGACTGGTGTCTCTCAGTCCCCTCTCTCTCTCAGGGAGATATCTGTACACTGACTGGTGTCTCTCAGTCCCCTCTCTCTCTCAGGGAGATATCTGTACACTGACTGGTGTCTCTCAGTCCCTCTCTCTCTCAGGGAGATATCTGTACACTGACTGGTGTCTCTCAGTCCCCTCTCTCTCTCAGGGAGATATCTGTACACTGACTGGTGTCTCTCAGTCTCTCTCTCTCTCTCAGGGAGATATCTGCACACTGACTGGTGTCTCTCAGTCCCCTCTCTCTCTCAGGGAGATATCTGTACAATGACTGGTCTCTCTCAGGCCCGCTCTCCCTCTCAGGGAGATATCTGTACACTGACTGGTGTCTCTCAGTTCCCTCTCTCTCTCAGGGAGATATCTGTACACTGACTGGTGTCTCTCAGTACCTCTCTCTCTCTCAGGGAGATATCTGTACACTGACTGATGTCTCTCAGTCCCCTCTCTCTCTCTCAGGGAGATATCTGTACACTGACTGGTGTCTCTCAGTCCCTCGCACTCTCTCAGGGAGATATCTGTACACTGACTGTTGTCTCTCAGTCCCCTCTCTCAGGGAGATATCTGTACGCTGACTAGTGTCTCTCAGTCCCTCTCTCTCAGGGAGATATCTGTACACTGACTGGTGTCTCTCAGTCCCTCTCTCTCTCTCAGGGAGATATCTGTACACTGACTGGTGTCTCTCAGTCCCCTCTCTCTCAGGGAGAAATCTGTACACTGACTGGTGTCTCTCAGTCCTCTCTCTCTCTCAGGGAGATATCTGTACACTGACTGGTGTCTCTCAGTCACTCTCTCTCTCTCAGGGAGATATCTGTACACTGACTGGTGTCTCTCAGTCCCCTCTCTCTCTCAGGGAGATATCTGTACACTGACTGGTGTCTCTCAGTCCCCTCTCTCTCTCAGGGAGATATCTGTACACTGACTGGTGTCTCTCAGTCCCTCTCTCTCTCAGGGAGATATCTGTACACTGACTGGTGTCTCTCAGTCCCCTCTCTCTCTCAGGGAGATATCTGTACACTGACTGGTGTCTCTCAGTCTCTCTCTCTCTCTCAGGGAGATATCTGCACACTGACTGGTGTCTCTCAGTCCCCTCTCTCTCTCAGGGAGATATCTGAACACTGACTGGTCTCTCTCAGTCCCGCTCTCCCTCTCAGGGAGATATCTGTACACTGACTGGTGTCTCTCAGTTCCCTCTCTCTCTCAGGGAGATATCTGTACACTGACTGGTGTCTCTCAGTACCTCTCTCTCTCTCAGGGAGTTATCTGTACACTGACTGATGTCTCTCAGTCCCCTCTCTCTCTCTCAGGGAGATATCTGTACACTGACTGGTGTCTCTCAGTCCCTCGCACTCTCTCAGGGAGATATCTGTACACTGACTGGTGTCTCTCAGTCCCCTCTCTCATGGAGATATCTGTACGCTGACTGGTGTCTCTCAGTCCCTCTCTCTCAGGGAGATATCTGTACACTGACTGGTGTCTCTCAGTCCCTCTCTCTGTCAGGGAGATATCTGTACACTGACTGGTGTCTCTCAGTCCCCTCTCTCTCTCATGGAGATATCTGTACACTGACTGGTGTCTCTCAGTCCCCTCTCTCAGGGAGATATCTGTACACTGACTGGTGTCTCTCAGTCCCTCTCTCTCAGGGAGATATCTGTACACTGACTGGTGTCTCTCAGTCCCCTCTCTCTCTCTCAGGGAGATATCTGTACACTGACTGGTGTCTCTCAGTCCCTCTCTCTCAGGGAGATATCTGTACACTGACTGGTGTCTCTCAGTCCCTCTCTCTCTCTCAGGGAGATATCTGTACACTGACTGGTGTCTCTCAGTCCCTCTCTCTCAGGGAGATATCTGTACTCTGACTGGTATCTCTCAGTCCCACTCTCTCTCAGGGAGATATCTGTACACTGACTGGTGTCTCTCAGTCCCCTCTCTCTCTCAGGGAGATATCTGTACACTGACTGGTGTCTCTCAGTCCCCTCTCTCTCTCAGGGAGATATCTGTACACTGACTGGTGTCTCTCAGTCCCTCTCTCTCTCAGGGAGATATCTGTACACTGACTGGTGTCTCTCAGTCCCCTCTCTCTCTCAGGGAGATATCTGTACACTGACTGGTGTCTCTCAGTCTCTCTCTCTCTCTCAGGGAGATATCTGCACACTGACTGGTGTCTCTCAGTCCCCTCTCTCTCTCAGGGAGATATCTGTACAATGACTGGTCTCTCTCAGGCCCGCTCTCCCTCTCAGGGAGATATCTGTACACTGACTGGTGTCTCTCAGTTCCCTCTCTCTCTCAGGGAGATATCTGTACACTGACTGGTGTCTCTCAGTACCTCTCTCTCTCTCAGGGAGATATCTGTACACTGACTGATGTCTCTCAGTCCCCTCTCTCTCTCTCAGGGAGATATCTGTACACTGACTGGTGTCTCTCAGTCCCTCGCACTCTCTCAGGGAGATATCTGTAACTGACTGTTGTCTCTCAGTCCCCTCTCTCAGGGAGATATCTGTACGCTGACTATTGTCTCGCAGTCCCTCTCTCTCAGGGAGATATCTGTACACTGACTGGTGTCTCTCAGTCCCTCTCTCTCTCTCAGGGAGATATCTGTACACTGACTGGTGTCTCTCAGTCCCCTCTCTCTCAGGGAGAAATCTGTACACTGACTGGTGTCTCTCAGTCCTCTCTCTCTCTCAGGGAGATATCTGTACACTGACTGGTGTCTCTCAGTCACTCTCTCTCTCTCAGGGAGATATCTGTACACTGACTGGTGTCTCTCAGTCCCCTCTCTCTCTCAGGGAGATATCTGTACACTGACTGGTGTCTCTCAGTCCCTCTCTCTCTCTGAGGGAGATATCTGTACACTGACTGGTGTCTCTGAGTCCCTCTCTCTCAGGGAGATATCTGTACACTGACTGGTGTCTCTCAGTTCCCTCTCTCACTCAGGGAGATATCTGTACACTGACTGGTGACTCTCAGTCCCTCTCTCTCTCTGAGGGAGATATCTGTACACTGACTGGTGTCTCTCAGTCCCCCTCTCTCAGGGAGATATCTGTACACTGACTGGTGTCTCTCAGTCCCCTCTCTCTCTCAGGGAGATATCTGTACACTGACTGGTGTCTCTCAGTCCCCTCTCTCTCTCAGGGAGATATCTGTACACTGACTGGCGTCTCTCAGTCCCTCTCTCTCTCAGGGAGATATCTGTACACTCACTGGTGTCTCTCAGTCCCCTCTCTCTCTCTCAGGGAGATATCTGTACACTGACTGGTGTCTCTCATTCCTCTCTGTCTCAGGGAGATATCTGTACACTAACTGGTGTCTCTCAGTCCCACTCTCTCTCAGGGAGATATCTGTACACTGACTGGTGTCTCTCAGTCCCCTCTCTCTCTCAGGGAGATATCTGTACACTGACTGGTGTCTCTCAGTCCCTCTCTCTCTCAGGGAGATATCTGTACACTGACTGGTGTCTCTCAGTCCCCTCTCTCTCTCAGGGAGATATCTGTACACTGACTTGTGTCTCACAGTCCCCTCTCTCTCAGGGAGATATCTGTACACTGACTGGTGTCTCTCAGTCCCCTCTCTCTCTCAGGGAGATATCTGTACACTGACTGGTGTCTCTCAGACTCTCCCTCTCTCAGGGAGATATCTGCACACTGACTGGTGTCTCTCAGTCCCCTCTCCCTCTCAGGGAGATATCTGTACACTGACTGGTGGCTCTCAGTTCCCTCTCTCTCTCATGGAGATATCTGTACACTGACTGGTGTCTCTCAGGCCCCTCTCTCTCTCAGGGAGATATCTGTACACTGACTGATGTCTCTCAGTCCCCTCTCTCTCTCTCAGGGAGATATCTGTACACTGACTGGTGTCTCTCAGTCCCTCGCACTCTCTCAGGGAGATATCTGTACACTGACTGGTGTCTCTCAGTCCCTCTCTCTCTCAGGGAGATATCTGTACACTGACTGGTGTCTCTCAGTCCCTCGCTCTCTCTCAGGGAGATATCTGTACACTGACTGGTGTCTCTCAGTCCCTCTCTCTCTCTGAGGGAGATATCTGTACACTGACTGGTGTCTCTCAGTCCCCTCTCTCTCAGGGAGATATCTGTACACTGGTGTCTCTCAGTCCCCGGTCTCTCAGGGAGATATCTGTACACTGACTGGTGTCTCTCAGTCCCTCTCTCTCAGGGAGATATCTGTACACTGACTGGTGTCTCTCAGTCCCTCTCTCTCTCTCAGGGAGATATCTGTACACTGACTGGTGTCTCTCAGTCCCCTCTCTCTCTCAGGGAGATATCTGTACACTGACTGGTGTCTCTCAGTACCTCTCTCTCTCTGAGGGAGATATCTGTACACTGACTGGTGTCTCTCAGTCCCTCTCTCTCAGGGAGATATCTGTACACTGACTGGTGTCTCTCAGTCCCCGCTCTCTCAGGGAGATATCTGTACACTGACTGGTGTCTCTCAGTCCCTCTCTCTCAGGGAGATATCTGTACACTGACTGGTGTCTCTCAGTCCCCCCTCTCTCTCAGGGTGATATCTGTACACTGACTGGTGTCTCTCAGTCCCTCTCTCAGGGAGATATCTGTACACTGACTGGTGTCTCTCAGTCCCTCTCTCAGGGAGATATCTGTACACTGACTGGTGTCTCTCAGTCCCTCTCTCTCTCAGGGAGATATCTGTACACTGACTGGTGTCTCTCAGTCCCTCTCTCTCTCAGGGAGATATCTGTACACTGACTGGTGTCTCTCAGTCCCCTCTCTCTCTCAGGGAGATATCTGTACACTGACTTGTGTCTCACAGTCCCCTCTCTCTCAGGGAGATATCTGTACACTGACTGGTGTCTCTCAGTCCCCTCTCTCTCTCAGGGAGATATCTGTACACTGACTGGTGTCTCTCAGACTCTCCCTCTCTCAGGGAGATATCTGCACACTGACTGGTGTCTCTCAGTCCCCTCTCCCTCTCAGGGAGATATCTGTACACTGACTAGTGGCTCTCAGTTCCCTCTCTCTCTCAGGGAGATATCTGTACACTGACTGGTGTCTCTCAGGCCCCTCTCTCTCTCAGGGAGATATCTGTACACTGACTGATGTCTCTCAGTCCCCTCTCTCTCTCTCAGGGTGATATCTGTACACTGACTGGTGTCTCTCAGTCCCTCGCACTCTCTCAGGGAGATATCTGTACACTGACTGGTGTCTCTCAGTCCCTCTCTCTCTCAGGGAGATATCTGTACAATGACTGGTGTCTCTCAGTCCCTCTCTCTCTCTGAGGGAGATATCTGGACACTGACTGGTGTCTCTCAGTCCCCTCTCTCTCAGGGAGATATCTGTACACTGGTGTCTCTCAGTCCCCGGTCTCTCAGGGAGATATCTGTACACTGACTGGTGTCTCACAGTCCCCTCTCTCTCAGGGAGATATCTGTACACTGACTGGTGTCTCTCAGTCCCCTCTCTCTCTCAGGGAGATATCTGTACACTGACTGGTGTCTCTCAGACTCTCCCTCTCTCAGGGAGATATCTGCACACTGACTGGTGTCTCTCAGTCCCCTCTCCCTCTCAGGGAGATATCTGTACACTGACTCTTGGCTCTCAGTTCCCTCTCTCTCTCAGGGAGATATCTGTACACTGACTGGTGTCTCTCAGGCCCCTCTCTCTCTCAGGGAGATATCTGTACACTGACTGATGTCTCTCAGTCCCCTCTCTCTCTCTCAGGGTGATATCTGTACACTGACTGGTGTCTCTCAGTCCCTCGTACTCTCTCAGGGAGATATCTGTACACTGACTGGTGTCTCTCAGTCCCTCTCTCTCTCAGGGAGATATCTGTACACTGACTGGTGTCTCTCAGTCCCTCTCTCTCTCTGAGGGAGATATCTGTACACTGACTGGTGTCTCTCAGTCCCCTCTCTCTCAGGGAGATATCTGTACACTGGTGTCTCTCAGTCCCCGGACTCTCAGGGAGATATCTGTACACTGACTGGTGTCTCTCAGTCCCTCTCTCTCAGGGAGATATCTGTACACTGACTGGTGTCTCTCAGTCCCTCTCTCTCTCTCAGGGAGATATCTGTACACTGACTGGTGTCTCTCAGTCCCCTCTCTCTCTCAGGGAGATATCTGTACACTGACTGGTGTCTCTCAGTACCTCTCCCTCTCTGAGGGAGATATCTGTACACTGACTGGTGTCTCTCAGTCCCTCTCTCTCAGGGAGATATCTGTACACTGACTGGTGTCTCTCAGTCCCCTCTCTCTCTCAGGGAGATATCTGTACACTGACTGGTGTCTCTCAGTCCCTCTCTCTCTCAGGGAGATATCTGTACACTGACTGGTGTCTCTCAGTCCCCTCTCTCTCTCTCAGGGAGATATCTGTACACTGACTGGTGTCTCTCAGTCCTCTCTCTCTCAGGGAGATATCTGTACACTAACTGGTGTCTCTCAGTCCCACTCACTCTCAGGGAGATATCTGTACACTGACTGGTGTCTCTCAATCCCCGCTCTGTCAGGGAGATATCTGCACACTGACTGGTGTCTCTCAGTCCCCGCTCTCTCAGGGAGATATCTGTACACTGACTGGTGTCTCTCAGTCCCTCTCTCTCAGGGAGATATCTGTACACTGACTGGTGTCTCTCAGTCCCCCCTCTCTCTCAGGGTGATATCTGTACACTGACTGCTGTCTCTCAGTCCCTCTCTCAGGGAGATATCTGTACACTGACTGGTGTCTCTCAGTCCCTCTCTCAGGGAGATATCTGTACACTGACTGGTGTCTCTCAGTCCCTCTTTCTCAGGGAGATATCTGTACACTGACTGGTGTCTCTCAGTCCCTCTTTCTCAGGGAGATATCTGTACACTAACTGGAGTCTCTCAGTCCCTCTCTCTCTCAGGGAGATATCTGTACACTGACTGGTTTCTCTCAGTCCCTCTCTCTCTCAGGGAGATATCTGTACACTGACTGGTGTCTCTCAGTCCCCTCTCTCTCTCAGGGAGATATCTGTACACTGACTGGTGTCTCTCAGTCCCCTCTCTCTCTCAGGGAGATATCTGTACACTGACTGGTGTCTCTCAGTCCCCTCTCTCTCTCAGGGAGATATCTGTACACTGACTGGTGTCTCTCAGTCCCCTCTCTCTCTCAGGGAGATATCTGTACACTGACTGGTGTCTCTCAGTCCCTCTCTCTCTCAGGGAGATATCTGTACACTGACTGGTGTCTCTCAGTCCCCTCTCTCTCTCAGGGAGATATCTGTACACTGACTGGTGTCTCTCAGTCTCTCTCTCTCTCTCAGGGAGATATCTGCACACTGACTGGTGTCTCTCAGTCCCCTCTCTCTCTCAGGGAGATATCTGAACACTGACTGGTCTCTCTCAGTCCCGCTCTCCCTCTCAGGGAGATATCTGTACACTGACTGGTGTCTCTCAGTTCCCTCTCTCTCTCAGGGAGATATCTGTACACTGACTGGTGTCTCTCAGTACCTCTCTCTCTCTCAGGGAGATATCTGTACACTGACTGATGTCTCTCAGTCCCCTCTCTCTCTCTCAGGGAGATATCTGTACACTGACTGGTGTCTCTCAGTCCCTCGCACTCTCTCAGGGAGATATCTGTACACTGACTGGTGTCTCTCAGTCCCCTCTCTCAGGGAGATATCTGTACGCTGACTGGTGTCTCTCAGTCCCTCTCTCTCAGGGAGATATCTGTACACTGACTGGTGTCTCTCAGTCCCTCTCTCTGTCAGGGAGATATCTGTACACTGACGGTTGTCTCTCAGTCCCCTCTCTCTCTCATGGAGATATCTGTACACTGACTGGTGTCTCTCAGTCCCCTCTCTCAGGGAGATATCTGTACACTGACTGGTGTCTCTCAGTCCCTCTCTCTCAGGGAGATATCTGTACACTGACTGGTGTCTCTCAGTCCCTCTCTCTCTCTCAGGGAGATATCTGTACACTGACTGGTGTCTCTCAGTCCCTCTCTCTCAGGGAGATATCTGTACACTGACTGGTGTCTCTCAGTCCCTCTCTCTCTCTCAGGGAGATATCTGTACACTGACTGGTGTCTCTCAGTCCCCTCTCTCTCTCAGGGAGATATCTGTACACTGACTGGTGTCTCTCAGTCCCCTCTCTCTCTCAGGGAGATATCTGTACACTGACTGGTGTCTCTCAGTCCCACTCTCTCTCAGGGAGATATCTGTACACTGACTGGTGTCTCTCAGTCCCTCTCTCTCTCTCAGGGAGATATCTGTACACTGACTGGTGTCTCTCAGTCCCTCTCTCTCAGGGAGATATCTGTACACTGACTGGTGTCTCTCAGTCCCTCTCTCTCTCAGGGAGATATCTGTACACTGACTGGTGTCTCTCAGTCCCCTCTCTCTCTCAGGGAGATATCTGTAAACTGACTGGTATCTCTCAGTCCCCTCTCTCTCTCAGGGAGATATCTGTACACTGACTGGTGTCTCTGAATCCCCTCTCTCTCTCAGGGAGATATCTGTACACTGACTGGTGTCTCTCAGTCCCTCTCTCAGTGAGATATCTGTATAACTGACTGGTGTCTCTCAGTCCCTCTCTCTCTCAGGGAGATATCTGTACACTGACTGGTGTCTCTCAGTCCCCTCTCTCTCAGGGAGATATCTGTACACTGACTGGTGTCTCTCAGTCCCCTCTCTCTCTCAGGGAGATATCTGTACACTGACTTGTGTCTCACAGTCCCCTCTCTCTCAGGGAGATATCTGTAACTGACTGGTGTCTCTCAGTCCCCTCTCTCTCTCAGGGAGATATCTGTACACCGACTGGTGTCTCTCAGTCTCTCTCTCTCTCTCAGGGAGATATCTGCACACTGACTGGTGTCTCTCAGTCCCCTCTCTCTCTCAGGGAGATATCTGTACACTGACTGGTGTCTCTCAGTTTCCTCTCTCTCTCAGGGAGATATCTGTACACTGACTGTTGTCTCTCAGGCCCCTCTCTCTCTCAGGGAGATATCTGTACACTGACTGGTGTCTCTCAGTACCTCTCTCTCTCTCAGGGAGATATCTGTACACTGACTGATGTCTCTCATTCCCCTCTCTCTCTCTCAGGGAGATATCTGTACACTGACTGGTGTCTCTCAGTCCCTCTCTCTCTCTCAGGGAGATATCTGTACACTGACTGGTGTCTCTCAGTCCCTCTCTCTCAGGGAGATATCTGTACACTGACAGGTGTCTCTCAGTCCCTCTCTCTCTCAGGGAGATATCTGTACACTGACTGGTGTCTCTCAGTCCCCTCTCTCTCTCAGGGAGATATCTGTACACTGACTGGTGTCTCTCAGTCCCCTCTCTATCTCAGGGAGATATCTGTACACTGACTGGTGTCTCTGAATCCCCTCTCTCTCTCAGGGAGATATCTGTACACTGACTGGTGTCTCTCAGTCCCTCTCTCAGTGAGATATCTGTATAACTGACTGGTGTCTCTCAGTCCCTCTCTCTCTCAGGGAGATATCTGTACACTGACTGGTGTCTCTCAGTCCCCTCTCTCTCAGGGAGATATCTGTACACTGACTGGTGTCTCTCAGTCCCCTCTCTCTCTCAGGGAGATATCTGTACACTGACTTGTGTCTCACAGTCCCCTCTCTCTCAGGGAGATATCTGTACACTGACTGGTGTCTCTCAGTCCCCTCTCTCTCTCAGGGAGATATCTGTACACTGACTGGTGTCTCTCAGTCTCTCTCTCTCTCTCAGGGAGATATCTGCACACTGACTGGTGTCTCTCAGTCCCCTCTCTCTCTCAGGGAGATATCTGTACACTGACTGGTGTCTCTCAGTTTCCTCTCTCTCTCAGGGAGATATCTGTACACTGACTGGTGTCTCTCAGGCCCCTCTCTCTCTCAGGGAGATATCTGTACACTGACTGGTGTCTCTCAGTACCTCTCTCTCTCTCAGGGAGATATCTGTACACTGACTGATGTCTCTCAGTCCCCTCTCTCTCTCTCAGTGAGATATCTGTACACTGACTGGTGTCTCTCAGTCCCTCGCACTCCCTCAGGGAGATATCTGTACACTGACTGGTGTCTCTCAGTCCCTCTCTCTCTCAGGGAGATATCTGTACACTGACTGGTGTCTCTCAGTCCCTCTCTCTCTCAGGGAGATATCTGTACACTGACTGGTGTCTCTCAGTCCCTCGCTCTCACTCAGGGAGATATCTGTACACTGACTGGTGTCTCTCAGACCCTCCCTCTCTCTCAGGGAGATATCTGTACACTGACTGGTGTGTCTCAGTCCTCTCTCTCTCAGGGAGATATCAGTACACTGACTGGTGTCTCTCAGTCCCTCTCTCTCTCAGGGAGATATCTGTACACTGACTGGTGTCTCTCAGTCCCCGCTCTCTCAGGGTGATATCTGTACACTGATGTCTCTCAGTCCCCGGTCTCTCAGGGAGATATCTGTACACTGACTGGTGTCTCTCAGTCCCTCTCTCTCAGGGAGATATCTGTACACTGACTGGTGTCTCTCAGTCCCTCTCGCTCTCTCAGGGAGATATCTGTACACTGACTGGTGTCTCTCAGTCCCCTCTCTCTCTCAGGGAGATATCTGTACACTGACTGGTGTCTCGCAGTCCCTCTCTCTCTCAGGGAGATATCTGTACACTGACTGGTGTCTCTCAGTCCCCTCTCCCTCTCTCAGGAATATATCTGTACACTGACTGGTGTCTCTCAGTCCTCTCTATCTCAGGGAGATATCTGTACACTGACTGGTGTCTCTCAGTCCCACTCTCTCTCAGGGAGACATCTGTACACTGACTGGTGTCTCTCAGTCCCCGCTCTCTCAGGGAGATATCTGTACACTGACTGGTGTCTCTCAGTCCCCTCTCTCTCAGGGAGATACCTGTACACTGACTGGTGTCTCTCAGTCCTCTCTCTCTCAGGGAGATATCTGTACACTGACTGGTGTCTCTCAGTCCCTCTCTCTCTCAGGGAGATATCTGTACACTGACTGGTGCCTCTCAGTCCCCGCTCTCTCAGGGAGATATCTGTACACTGGTGTCTCTCAGTCCCCGGTCTCTCAGGGAGATATCTGTACACTGACTGGTGTCTCTCAGTCCCTCTCTCTCAGGGAGATATCTGTACACTGACTGGTGTCTCTCAGTCCCTCTCTCTCTCTCAGGGAGATATCTGTACACTGACTGGTGTCTCTCAGTCCCCTCTCTCTCTCAGGGAGATATCTGTACACTGACTGGTGTCTCTCAGTACCTCTCTCTCTCTGAGGGAGATATCTGTACACTGACTGGTGTCTCTCAGTCCCCTCTCTCTCTCAGGGAGATATCTGTACACTGACTGGTGTCTCTCAGTTTCCTCTCTCTCTCAGGGAGATATCTGTACACTGACTGTTGTCTCTCAGGCCCCTCTCTCTCTCAGGGAGATATCTGTACACTGACTGGTGTCTCTCAGTACCTCTCTCTCTCTCAGGGAGATATCTGTACACTGACTGATGTCTCTCATTCCCCTCTCTCTCTCTCAGGGAGATATCTGTACACTGACTGGTGTCTCTCAGTCCCTCTCTCTCTCTCAGGGAGATATCTGTACACTGACTGGTGTCTCTCAGTCCCTCTCTCTCAGGGAGATATCTGTACACTGACAGGTGTCTCTCAGTCCCTCTCTCTCTCAGGGAGATATCTGTACACTGACTGGTGTCTCTCAGTCCCCTCTCTCTCTCAGGGAGATATCTGTACACTGACTGGTGTCTCTCAGTCCCCTCTCTATCTCAGGGAGATATCTGTACACTGACTGGTGTCTCTGAATCCCCTCTCTCTCTCAGGGAGATATCTGTACACTGACTGGTGTCTCTCAGTCCCTCTCTCAGTGAGATATCTGTATAACTGACTGGTGTCTCTCAGTCCCTCTCTCTCTCAGGGAGATATCTGTACACTGACTGGTGTCTCTCAGTCCCCTCTCTCTCAGGGAGATATCTGTACACTGACTGGTGTCTCTCAGTCCCCTCTCTCTCTCAGGGAGATATCTGTACACTGACTTGTGTCTCACAGTCCTCTCTCTCTCAGGGAGATATCTGTACACTGACTGGTGTCTCTCAGTCCCCTCTCTCTCTCAGGGAGATATCTGTACACTGACTGGTGTCTCTCAGTCTCTCTCTCTCTCTCAGGGAGATATCTGCACACTGACTGGTGTCTCTCAGTCCCCTCTCTCTCTCAGGGAGATATCTGTACACTGACTGGTGTCTCTCAGTTTCCTCTCTCTCTCAGGGAGATATCTGTACACTGACTGGTGTCTCTCAGGCCCCTCTCTCTCTCAGGGAGATATCTGTACACTGACTGGTGTCTCTCAGTACCTCTCTCTCTCTCAGGGAGATATCTGTACACTGACTGATGTCTCTCAGTCCCCTCTCTCTCTCTCAGTGAGATATCTGTACACTGACTGGTGTCTCTCAGTCCCTCGCACTCCCTCAGGGAGATATCTGTACACTGACTGGTGTCTCTCAGTCCCTCTCTCTCTCAGGGAGATATCTGTACACTGACTGGTGTCTCTCAGTCCCTCTCTCTCTCAGGGAGATATCTGTACACTGACTGGTGTCTCTCAGTCCCTCGCTCTCACTCAGGGAGATATCTGTACACTGACTGGTGTCTCTCAGACCCTCCCTCTCTCTCAGGGAGATATCTGTACACTGACTGGTGTGTCTCAGTCCTCTCTCTCTCAGGGAGATATCAGTACACTGACTGGTGTCTCTCAGTCCCTCTCTCTCTCAGGGAGATATCTGTACACTGACTGGTGTCTCTCAGTCCCCGCTCTCTCAGGGAGATAACTGTACACTGATGTCTCTCAGTCCCCGGTCTCTCAGGGAGATATCTGTACACTGACTGGTGTCTCTCAGTCCCTCTCTCTCAGGGAGATATCTGTACACTGACTGGTGTCTCTCAGTCCCTCTCGCTCTCTCAGGGAGATATCTGTACACTGACTGGTGTCTCTCAGTCCCCTCTCTCTCTCAGGGAGATATCTGTACACTGACTGGTGTCTCGCAGTCCCTCTCTCTCTCAGGGAGATATCTGTACACTGACTGGTGTCTCTCAGTCCCCTCTCCCTCTCTCAGGGAGATATCTGTACACTGACTGGTGTCTCTCAGTCCTCTCTATCTCAGGGAGATATCTGTACACTGACTGGTGTCTCTCAGTCCCACTCTCTCTCAGGGAGACATCTGTACACTGACTGGTGTCTCTCAGTCCCCGCTCTCTCAGGGAGATATCTGTACACTGACTGGTGTCTCTCAGTCCCCTCTCTCTCAGGGAGATACCTGTACACTGACTGGTGTCTCTCAGTCCTCTCTCTCTCAGGGAGATATCTGTACACTGACTGGTGTCTCTCAGTCCCTCTCTCTCTCAGGGAGATATCTGTACACTGACTGGTGCCTCTCAGTCCCCGCTCTCTCAGGGAGATATCTGTACACTGGTGTCTCTCAGTCCCCGGTCTCTCAGGGAGATATCTGTACACTGACTGGTGTCTCTCAGTCCCTCTCTCTCAGGGAGATATCTGTACACTGACTGGTGTCTCTCAGTCCCTCTCTCTCTCTCAGGGAGATATCTGTACACTGACTGGTGTCTCTCAGTCCCCTCTCTCTCTCAGGGAGATATCTGTACACTGACTGGTGTCTCTCAGTACCTCTCTCTCTCTGAGGGAGATATCTGTACACTGACTGGTGTCTCTCAGTCCCTCTCTCTCAGGGAGATATCTGTACACTGACTGGTGTCTCTCAGTCCCCTCTCTCTCTCAGGGAGATATCTGTACACTGACTGGTGACTCTCAGTCCCTCTCTCTCTCTGAGGGAGATATCTGTACACTGACTGGTGTCTCTCAGTCCCTCTCTCCCAGGGAGATATCTGTACACTGACTGGTGTCTCTCAGTCCCCTCTCTCTCTCAGGGAGATATCTGTACACTGACTGGTGTCTCTCAGTCCCCTCTCTCTCTCAGGGAGATATCTGTACACTGACTGGTGTCTCTCAGTCCCTCTCTCTCTCAGGGAGATATCTGTACACTGACTGGTGTCTCTCAGTCCCCTCTCTCTCTCAGGGAGATATCTGTACACTGACTGGTGTCTCTCAGTCCCCTCTCTATCTCAGGGAGATATCTGTACACTGACTGGTGTCTCTGAATCCCCTCTCTCTCTCAGGGAGATATCTGTACACTGACTGGTCTCTCTCAGTCCCTCTCTCAGTGAGATATCTGTATAACTGACTGGTGTCTCTCAGTCCCTCTCTCTCTCAGGGAGATATCTGTACACTGACTGGTGTCTCTCAGTCCCCTCTCTCTCAGGGAGATATCTGTACACTGACTGGTGTCTCTCAGTCCCCTCTCTCTCTCAGGGAGATATCTGTACACTGACTTGTGTCTCACAGTCCCCTCTCTCTCAGGGAGATATCTGTACACTGACTGGTGTCTCTCAGTCCCCTCTCTCTCTCAGGGAGATATCTGTACACTGACTGGTGTCTCTCAGTCTCTCTCTCTCTCTCAGGGAGATATCTGCACACTGACTGGTGTCTCTCAGTCCCCTCTCTCTCTCAGGGAGATATCTGTACACTGACTGGTGTCTCTCAGTTTCCTCTCTCTCTCAGGGAGATATCTGTACACTGACTGGTGTCTCTCAGGCCCCTCTCTCTCTCAGGGAGATATCTGTACACTGACTGGTGTCTCTCAGTACCTCTCTCTCTCTCAGGGAGATATCTGTACACTGACTGATGTCTCTCAGTCCCCTCTCTCTCTCTCAGTGAGATATCTGTACACTGACTGGTGTCTCTCAGTCCCTCTCTCTCTCAGGGAGATATCTGTACACTGACTGGTGTCTCTCAGTCCCTCGCTCTCACTCAGGGAGATATCTGTACACTGACTGGTGTCTCTCAGACCCTCCCTCTCTCTCAGGGAGATATCTGTACACTGACTGGTGTGTCTCAGTCCTCTCTCTCTCAGGGAGATATCAGTACACTGACTGGTGTCTCTCAGTCCCTCTCTCTCTCAGGGAGATATCTGTACACTGACTGGTGTCTCTCAGTCCCCGCTCTCTCAGGGAGATATCTGTACACTGATGTCTCTCAGTCCCCGGTCTCTCAGGGAGATATCTGTACACTGACTGGTGTCTCTCAGTCCCTCTCTCTCAGGGAGATATCTGTACACTGACTGGTGTCTCTCAGTCCCTCTCGCTCTCTCAGGGAGATATCTGTACACTGACTGGTGTCTCTCAGTCCCCTCTCTCTCTCAGGGAGATATCTGTACACTGACTGGTGTCTCGCAGTCCCTCTCTCTCTCAGGGAGATATCTGTACACTGACTGGTGTCTCTCAGTCCCCTCTCCCTCTCTCAGGGAGATATCTGTACACTGACTGGTGTCTCTCAGTCCTCTCTATCTCAGGGAGATATCTGTACACTGACTGGTGTCTCTCAGTCCCACTCTCTCTCAGGGAGACATCTGTACACTGACTGGTGTCTCTCAGTCCCCGCTCTCTCAGGGAGATATCTGTACACTGACTGGTGTCTCTCAGTCCCCTCTCTCTCAGGGAGATACCTGTACACTGACTGGTGTCTCTCAGTCCTCTCTCTCTCAGGGAGATATCTGTACACTGACTGGTGTCTCTCAGTCCCTCTCTCTCTCAGGGAGATATCTGTACACTGACTGGTGCCTCTCAGTCCCCGCTCTCTCAGGGAGATATCTGTACACTGGTGTCTCTCAGTCCCCGGTCTCTCAGGGAGATATCTGTACACTGACTGGTGTCTCTCAGTCCCTCTCTCTCAGGGAGATATCTGTACACTGACTGGTGTCTCTCAGTCCCTCTCTCTCTCTCAGGGAGATATCTGTACACTGACTGGTGTCTCTCAGTCCCCTCTCTCTCTCAGGGAGATATCTGTACACTGACTGGTGTCTCTCAGTACCTCTCTCTCTCTGAGGGAGATATCTGTACACTGACTGGTGTCTCTCAGTCCCTCTCTCTCAGGGAGATATCTGTACACTGACTGGTGTCTCTCAGTCCCCTCCCTCTCTCAGGGAGATATCTGTACACTGACTGGTGACTCTCAGTCCCTCTCTCTCTCTGAGGGAGATATCTGTACACTGACTGGTGTCTCTCAGTCCCTCTCTCTCAGGGAGATATCTGTACACTGACTGGTGTCTCTCAGTCCCCTCTCTCTCTCAGGGTGATATCTGTACACTGACTGGTGTCTCTCAGTCCCCTCTCTCTCTCAGGGAGATATCTGTACACTGACTGGTGTCTCTCAGTCCCTCTCTCTCTCAGGGAGATATCTGTACACTGACTGGTGTCTCTCAGTCCCCTCTCTCTCTCTCAGGGATATATCTGTACACTGACTGGTGTCTCTCAGTCCTCTCTCTCTCAGGGAGATATCTGTACACTAACTGGTGTCTCTCAGTCCCACTCACTCTCAGGGAGATATCTGTACACTGACTGGTGTCTCTCAGTCCCCGCTCTGTCAGGGAGATATCTGTACACTGACTGGTGTCTCTCAGTCCCCGCTCTCTCAGGGAGATATCTGTACACTGACTGGTGTCTCTCAGTCCCTCTCTCTCAGGGAGATATCTGTACACTGACTGGTGTCTCTCAGTCCCCCCTCTCTCTCAGGGTGATATCTGTACACTGACTGGTGTCTCTCAGTCCCTCTCTCAGGGAGATATCTGTACACTGACTGGTGTCTCTCAGTCCCTCTCTCAGGGAGATATCTGTACACTGACTGGTGTCTCTCAGTCCCTCTTTCTCAGGGAGATATCTGTACACTGACTGGTGTCTCTCAGTCCCTCTTTCTCAGGGAGATATCTGTACACTGACTGGTTTCTCTCAGTCCCACTCTCTCTCAGGGAGATATCTGTACACTGACTGGTGTCTCTCAGTCCCCTCTCTCTCTCAGGGAGATATCTGTACACTGACTGGTGTCTCTCAGTCCCTCTCTCTCTCAGGGAGATATCTGTACACTGACTGGTGTCTCTCAGTCCCCTCTCTCTCTCAGGGAGATATCTGTACACTGACTGGTGTCTCTCAGTCTCTCTCTCTCTCTCAGGGAGATATCTGCACACTGACTGGTGTCTCTCAGTCCCCTCTCTCTCTCAGGGAGATATCTGAACACTGACTGGTCTCTCTCAGTCCCGCTCTCCGTCTCAGGGAGATATCTGTACACTGACTGGTGTCTCTCAGTTCCCTCTCTCTCTCAGGGAGATATCTGTACACTGACTGGTGTCTCTCAGTACCTCTCTCTCTCTCAGGGAGTTATCTGTACACTGACTGATGTCTCTCAGTCCCCTCTCTCTCTCTCAGGGAGATATCTGTACACTGACTGGTGTCTCTCAGTCCCTCGCACTCTCTCAGGGAGATATCTGTAGACTGACTGGTGTCTCTCAGTCCCCTCTCTCAGGGAGATATCTGTACGCTGACTGGTGTCTCTCAGTCCCTCTCTCTCAGGGAGATATCTGTACACTGACTGGTGTCTCTCAGTCCCTCTCTCTGTCAGGGAGATATCTGTACACTGACTGGTGTCTCTCAGTCCCCTCTCTCTCTCATGGAGATATCTGTACACTGACTGGTGTCTCTCAGTCCCCTCTCTCAGGGAGATATCTGTACACTGACTGGTGTCTCTCAGTCCCTCTCTCTCAGGGAGATATCTGTACACTGACTGGTGTCTCTCAGTCCCCTCTCTCTCTCTCAGGGAGATATCTGTACACTGACTGGTGTCTCTCAGTCCCTCTCTCTCAGGGAGATATCTGTACACTGACTGGTGTCTCTCAGTCCCTCTCTCTCTCTCAGGGAGATATCTGTACACTGACTGGTGTCTCTCAGTCCCTCTCTCTCAGGGAGATATCTGTACACTGACTGGTGTCTCTCAGTCCCACTCTCTCTCAGGGAGATATCTGTACACTGACTGGTGTCTCTCAGTCCCCGCTCTCTCAGGGAGATATCTGTACAATGATGTCTCTCAGTCCCCGGTCTCTCAGGGAGATATCTGTACACTGACTGGTGTCTCTCAGTCCCTCTCTCTCAGGGAGATATCTGTACACTGACTGGTGTCTCTCAGTCCCTCTCGCTCTCTCAGGGAGATATCTGTACACTGACTGGTGTCTCTCAGTCCCCTCTCTCTCTCAGGGAGATATCTGTACACTGACTGGTGTCTCTCAGTCCTCTCTATCTCAGGGAGATATCTGTACACTGACTGGTGTCTCTCAGTCCCACTCTCTCTCAGGGAGACATCTGTACACTGACTGGTGTCTCTCAGTCCCCGCTCTCTCAGGGAGATATCTGTACACTGACTGGTGTCTCTCAGTCCCCTCTCTCTCAGGGAGATACCTGTACACTGACTGGTGTCTCTCAGTCCTCTCTCTCTCAGGGAGATATCTGTACACTGACTGGTGTCTCTCAGTCCCTCTCTCTCTCAGGGAGATATCTGTACACTGACTGGTGCCTCTCAGTCCCCGCTCTCTCAGGGAGATATCTGTACACTGGTGTCTCTCAGTCCCCGGTCTCTCAGGGAGATATCTGTACACTGACTGGTGTCTCTCAGTCCCTCTCTCTCAGGGAGATATCTGTACACTGACTGGTGTCTCTCAGTCCCTCTCTCTCTCTCAGGGAGATATCTGTACACTGACTGGTGTCTCTCAGTCCCCTCTCTCTCTCAGGGAGATATCTGTACACTGACTGGTGTCTCTCAGTACCTCTCTCTCTCTGAGGGAGATATCTGTACACTGACTGGTGTCTCTCAGTCCCTCTCTCTCAGGGAGATATCTGTACACTGACTGGTGTCTCTCAGTCCCCTCTCTCTCTCAGGGAGATATCTGTACACTGACTGGTGACTCTCAGTCCCTCTCTCTCTCTGAGGGAGATATCTGTACACTGACTGGTGTCTCTCAGTCCCTCTCTCTCAGGGAGATATCTGTACACTGACTGGTGTCTCTCAGTCCCCTCTCTCTCTCAGGGAGATATCTCTACACTGACTGGTGTCTCTCAGTCCCCTCTCTCTCTCAGGGAGATATCTGTACACTGACTGGTGTCTCTCAGTCCCTCTCTCTCTCAGGGAGATATCTGTACACTGACTGGTGTCTCTCAGTCCCCTCTCTCTCTCTCAGGGAGATATCTGTACACTGACTGGTGTCTCTCAGTCCTCTCTCTCTCAGGGAGATATCTGTACACTAACTGGTGTCTCTCAGTCCCACTCACTCTCAGGGAGATATCTGTACACTGACTGGTGTCTCTCAGTCCCCGCTCTGTCAGGGAGATATCTGTACACTGACTGGTGTCTCTCAGTCCCCGCTCTCTCAGGGAGATATCTGTACACTGACTGGTGTCTCTCAGTCCCTCTCTCTCAGGGAGATATCTGTACACTGACTGGTGTCTCTCAGTCCCCCCTCTCTCTCAGGGTGATATCTGTACACTGACTGGTGTCTCTCAGTCCCTCTCTCAGGGAGATATCTGTACACTGACTGGTGTCTCTCAGTCCCTCTCTCAGGGAGATATCTGTACACTGACTGGTGTCTCTCAGTCCCTCTTTCTCAGGGAGATATCTGTACACTGACTGGTGTCTCTCAGTCCCTCTTTCTCAGGGAGATATCTGTACACTGACTGGTTTCTCTCAGTCCCACTCTCTCTCAGGGAGATATCTGTACACTGACTGGTGTCTCTCAGTCCCCTCTCTCTCTCAGGGAGATATCTGTACACTGACTGGTGTCTCTCAGTCCCCTCTCTCTCTCAGGGAGATATCTTTACACTGACTGGTGTCTCTCAGTCCCCTCTCTCTCTCAGGGAGATATCTGTACACTGACTGGTGTCTCTCAGTCCCTCTCTCTCTCAGGGAGATATCTGTACACTGACTGGTGTCTCTCAGTCCCCTCTCTCTCTCAGGGAGATATCTGTACACTGACTGGTGTCTCTCAGTCTCTCTCTCTCTCTCAGGGAGATATCTGCACACTGACTGGTGTCTCTCAGTCCCCTCTCTCTCTCAGGGAGATATCTGAACACTGACTGGTCTCTCTCAGTCCCGCTCTCCCTCTCAGGGAGATATCTGTACACTGACTGGTGTCTCTCAGTCCCCTCTCTCTCTCAGGGAGATATCTGTACACTGACTGGTGTCTCTCAGTCTCTCTCTCTCTCTCAGGGAGATATCTGCACACTGACTGGTGTCTCTCAGTCCCCTCTCTCTCTCAGGGAGATATCTGTACAATGACTGGTCTCTCTCAGGCCCGCTCTCCCTCTCAGGGAGATATCTGTACACTGACTGGTGACTCTCAGTTCCCTCTCTCTCTCAGGGAGATATCTGTACACTGACTGGTGTCTCTCAGTACCTCTCTCTCTCTCAGGGAGATATCTGTACACTGACTGATGTCTCTCAGTCCCCTCTCTCTCTCTCAGGGAGATATCTGTACACTGACTGGTGTCTCTCAGTCCCTCGCACTCTCTCAGGGAGATATCTGTAGACTGACTGGTGTCTCTCAGTCCCCTCTCTCAGGGAGATATCTGTACGCTGACTGGTGTCTCTCAGTCCCTCTCTCTCAGGGAGATATCTGTACACTGACTGGTGTCTCTCAGTCCCTCTCTCTGTCAGGGAGATATCTGTACACTGACTGGTGTCTCTCAGTCCCCTCTCTCTCTCATGGAGATATCTGTACACTGACTGGTGTCTCTCAGTCCCCTCTCTCAGGGAGATATCTGTACACTGACTGGTGTCTCTCAGTCCCTCTCTCTCAGGGAGATATCTGTACACTGACTGGTGTCTCTCAGTCCCCTCTCTCTCTCTCAGGGAGATATCTGTACACTGACTGGTGTCTCTCAGTCCCTCTCTCTCAGGGAGATATCTGTACACTGACTGGTGTCTCTCAGTCCCTCTCTCTCTCTCAGGGAGATATCTGTACACTGACTGGTGTCTCTCAGTCCCTCTCTCTCAGGGAGATATCTGTACACTGACTGGTGTCTCTCAGTCCCACTCTCTCTCAGGGAGATATCTGTACACTGACTGGTGTCTCTCAGTCCCCGCTCTCTCAGGGAGATATCTGTACACTGATGTCTCTCAGTCCCCGGTCTCTCAGGGAGATATCTGTACACTGACTGGTGTCTCTCAGTCCCTCTCTCTCAGGGAGATATCTGTACACTGACTGGTGTCTCTCAGTCCCTCTCGCTCTCTCAGAGAGATATCTGTACACTGACTGGTGTCTCTCAGTCCCCTCCCTCTCTCAGGGAGATATCTGTACACTGACTGGTGTCTCGCAGTCCCTCTCTCTCTCAGGGAGATATCTGTACACTGACTGGTGTCTCTCAGTCCCCTCTCCCTCTCTCAGGGAGATATCTGTACACTGACTGGTGTCTCTCAGTCCTCTCTATCTCAGGGAGATATCTGTACACTGACTGGTGTCTCTCAGTCCCACTCTCTCTCAGGGAGACATCTGTACACTGACTGGTGTCTCTCAGTCCCCGCTCTCTCAGGGAGATATCTGTACACTGACTGGTGTCTCTCAGTCCCCTCTCTCTCAGGGAGATACCTGTACACTGACTGGTGTCTCTCAGTCCTCTCTCTCTCAGGGAGATATCTGTACACTGACTGGTGTCTCTCAGTCCCTCTCTCTCTCAGGGAGATATCTGTACACTGACTGGTGCCTCTCAGTCCCCGCTCTCTCAGGGAGATATCTGTACACTGGTGTCTCTCAGTCCCCGGTCTCTCAGGGAGATATCTGTACACTGACTGGTGTCTCTCAGTCCCTCTCTCTCAGGGAGATATCTGTACACTGACTGGTGTCTCTCAGTCCCTCTCTCTCTCTCAGGGAGATATCTGTACACTGACTGGTGTCTCTCAGTCCCCTCTCTCTCTCAGGGAGATATCTGTACACTGACTGGTGTCTCACAGTACCTCTCTCTCTCTGAGGGAGATATCTGTACACTGACTGGTGTCTCTCAGTCCCTCTCTCTCAGGGAGATATCTGTACACTGACTGGTGTCTCTCAGTCCCCTCTCTCTCTCAGGGAGATATCTGTACACTGACTGGTGACTCTCAGTCCCTCTCTCTCTCTGAGGGAGATATCTGTACACTGACTGGTGTCTCTCAGTCCCTCTCTCTCAGGGAGATATCTGTACACTGACTGGTGTCTCTCAGTCCCCTCTCTCTCTCAGGGAGATATCTCTACACTGACTGGTGTCTCTCAGTCCCCTCTCTCTCTCAGGGAGATATCTGTACACTGACTGGTGTCTCTCAGTCCCTCTCTCTCTCAGGGAGATATCTGTACACTGACTGGTGTCTCTCAGTCCCCTCTCTCTCTCTCAGGGAGATATCTGTACACTGACTGGTGTCTCTCAGTCCTCTCTCTCTCAGGGAGATATCTGTACACTAACTGGTGTCTCTCAGTCCCACTCACTCTCAGGGAGATATCTTTACACTGACTGGTGTCTCTCAGTCCCCGCTCTGTCAGGGAGATATCTGTACACTGACTGGTGTCTCTCAGTCCCCGCTCTCTCAGGGAGATATCTGTACACTGACTGGTGTCTCTCAGTCCCTCTCTCTCAGGGAGATATCTGTACACTGACTGGTGTCTCTCAGTCCCCCCTCTCTCTCAGGGTGATATCTGTACACTGACTGGTGTCTCTCAGTCCCTCTCTCAGGGAGATATCTGTACACTGACTGGTGTCTCTCAGTCCCTCTCTCAGGGAGATATCTGTACACTGACTGGTGTCTCTCAGTCCCTCTTTCTCAGGGAGATATCTGTACACTGACTGGTGTCTCTCAGTCCCTCTTTCTCAGGGAGATATCTGTACACTGACTGGTTTCTCTCAGTCCCACTCTCTCTCAGGGAGATATCTGTACACTGACTGGTGTCTCTCAGTCCCCTCTCTCTCTCAGGGAGATATCTGTACACTGACTGGTGTCTCTCAGTCCCCTCTCTCTCTCAGGGAGATATCTTTACACTGACTGGTGTCTCTCAGTCCCCTCTCTCTCTCAGGGAGATATCTGTACACTGACTGGTGTCTCTCAGTCCCTCTCTCTCTCAGGGAGATATCTGTACACTGACTGGTGTCTCTCAGTCCCCTCTCTCTCTCAGGGAGATATCTGTACACTGACTGGTGTCTCTCAGTCTCTCTCTCTCTCTCAGGGAGATATCTGCACACTGACTGGTGTCTCTCAGTCCCCTCTCTCTCTCAGGGAGATATCTGAACACTGACTGGTCTCTCTCAGTCCCGCTCTCCCTCTCAGGGAGATATCTGTACACTGACTGGTGTCTCTCAGTCCTCTCTCTCTCTCAGGGAGATATCTGTACACTGACTGGTGTCTCTCAGTTCCCTCTCTCTCTCAGGGAGATATCTGTACACTGACTGGTGTCTCTCAGTACCTCTCTCTCTCTCAGGGAGTTATCTGTACACTGACTGATGTCTCTCAGTCCCCTCTCTCTCTCTCAGGGAGATATCTGTACACTGACTGGTGTCTCTCAGTCCCTCGCACTCTCTCAGGGAGATATCTGTAGACTGACTGGTGTCTCTCAGTCCCCTCTCTCAGGGAGATATCTGTACGCTGACTGGTGTCTCTCAGTCCCTCTCTCTCAGGGAGATATCTGTACACTGACTGGTGTCTCTCAGTCCCTCTCACTGTCAGGGAGATATCTGTACACTGACTGGTGTCTCTCAGTCCCCTCTCTCTCTCATGGAGATATCTGTACACTGACTGGTGTCTCTCAGTCCCCTCTCTCAGGGAGATATCTGTACACTGACTGGTGTCTCTCAGTCCCTCTCTCTCAGGGAGATATCTGTACACTGACTGGTGTCTCTCAGTCCCCTCTCTCTCTCTCAGGGAGATATCTGTACACTGACTGGTGTCTCTCAGTCCCTCTCTCTCAGGGAGATATCTGTACACTGACTGGTGTCTCTCAGTCCCTCTCTCTCTCTCAGGGAGATATCTGTACACTGACTGGTGTCTCTCAGTCCCTCTCTCTCAGGGAGATATCTGTACACTGACTGGTGTCTCTCAGTCCCACTCTCTCTCAGGGAGATATCTGTACACTGACTGGTGTCTCTCAGTCCCCTCTCTCTCTCAGGGAGATATCTGTACACTGACTGGTGTCTCTCAGTCCCCTCTCTCTATCAGGGAGATATCTGTACACTGACTGGTGTCTCTTAGTCCCTCTCTCTCTCAGGGAGATATCTGTACACTGACTGGTGTCTCTCAGTCCCCTCTCTCTCTCAGGGAGATATCTGTACACTGACTGGTGTCTCTCAGTCTCTCTCTCTCTCTCAGGGAGATATCTGCACACTGACTGGTGTCTCTCAGTCCCCTCTCTCTCTCAGGGAGATATCTGTACAATGACTGGTCTCTCTCAGGCCCGCTCTCCCTCTCAGGGAGATATCTGTACACTGACTGGTGACTCTCAGTTCCCTCTCTCTCTCAGGGAGATATCTGTACACTGACTGGTGTCTCTCAGTACCTCTCTCTCTCTCAGGGAGATATCTGTACACTGACTGATGTCTCTCAGTCCCCTCTCTCTCTCTCAGGGAGATATCTGTACACTGACTGGTGTCTCTCAGTCCCTCGCACTCTCTCAGGGAGATATCTGTACACTGACTGTTGTCTCTCAGTCCCCTCTCTCAGGGAGATATCTGTACGCTGACTAGTGTCTCTCAGTCCCTCTCTCTCAGGGAGATATCTGTACACTGACTGGTGTCTCTCAGTCCCTCTCTCTCTCTCAGGGAGATATCTGTACACTGACTGGTGTCTCTCAGTCCCCTCTCTCTCAGGGAGAAATCTGTACACTGACTGGTGTCTCTCAGTCCCCGCTCTCTCAGGGAGATATCTGTACACTGACTGGTGTCTCTCAGTCCCTCTCTCTCAGGGAGATATCTGTACACTGACTGGTGTCTCTCAGTCCCCCCTCTCTCTCAGGGTGATATCTGTACACTGACTGGTGTCTCTCAGTCCCTCTCTCAGGGAGATATCTGTACACTGACTGGTGTCTCTCAGTCCCTCTCTCAGGGAGATATCTGTACACTGACTGGTGTCTCTCAGTCCCTCTTTCTCAGGGAGATATCTGTACACTGACTGGTGTCTCTCAGTCCCTCTTTCTCAGGGAGATATCTGTACACTGACTGGTTTCTCTCAGTCCCACTCTCTCTCAGGGAGATATCTGTACACTGACTGGTGTCTCTCAGTCCCCTCTCTCTCTCAGGGAGATATCTGTACACTGACTGGTGTCTCTCAGTCCCCTCTCTCTCTCAGGGAGATATCTTTACACTGACTGGTGTCTCTCAGTCCCTCTCTCTCTCAGGGAGATATCTGTACACTGACTGGTGTCTCTCAGTCCCCTCTCTCTCTCAGGGAGATATCTGTACACTGACTGGTGTCTCTCAGTCCCCTCTCTCTCTCAGGGAGATATCTGTACACTGACTGGTGTCTCTCAGTCTCTCTCTCTCTCTCAGGGAGATATCTGCACACTGACTGGTGTCTCTCAGTCCCCTCTCTCTCTCAGGGAGATATCTGAACACTGACTGGTCTCTCTCAGTCCCGCTCTCCCTCTCAGGGAGATATCTGTACACTGACTGGTGTCTCTCAGTTCCCTCTCTCTCTCAGGGAGATATCTGTACACTGACTGGTGTCTCTCAGTACCTCTCTCTCTCTCAGGGAGTTATCTGTGCACTGACTGATGTCTCTCAGTCCCCTCTCTCTCTCTCAGGGAGATATCTGTACACTGACTGGTGTCCTCTCAGTCCCTCGCACTCTCTCAGGGAGATATCTGTAGACTGACTGGTGTCTCTCAGTCCCCTCTCTCAGGGAGATATCTGTACGCTGACTGGTGTCTCTCAGTCCCTCTCTCTCAGGGAGATATCTGTACACTGACTGGTGTCTCTCAGTCCCTCTCACTGTCAGGGAGATATCTGTACACTGACTGGTGTCTCTCAGTCCCCTCTCTCTCTCATGGAGATATCTGTACACTGACTGGTGTCTCTCAGTCCCCTCTCTCAGGGAGATATCTGTACACTGACTGGTGTCTCTCAGTCCCTCTCTCTCAGGGAGATATCTGTACACTGACTGGTGTCTCTCAGTCCCCTCTCTCTCTCTCAGGGAGATATCTGTACACTGACTGGTGTCTCTCAGTCCCTCTCTCTCAGGGAGATATCTGTACACTGACTGGTGTCTCTCAGTCCCTCTCTCTCTCTCAGGGAGATATCTGTACACTGACTGGTGTCTCTCAGTCCCTCTCTGTCAGGGAGATATCTGTACACTGACTGGTGTCTCTCAGTCCCACTCTCTCTCAGGGAGATATCTGTACACTGACTGGTGTCTCTCAGTCCCCTCTCTCTCTCAGGGAGATATCTGTACACTGACTGGTGTCTCTCAGTCCCCTCTCTCTATCAGGGAGATATCTGTACACTGACTGGTGTCTCTCAGTCCCTCTCTCTCTCAGGGAGATATGTGTACACTGACTGGTGTCTCTCAGTCCCCTCTCTCTCTCAGGGAGATATCTGTACACTGACTGGTGTCTCTCAGTCTCTCTCTCTCTCTCAGGGAGATATCTGCACACTGACTGGTGTCTCTCAGTCCCCTCTCTCTCTCAGGGAGATATCTGTACAATGACTGGTCTCTCTCAGGCCCGCTCTCCCTCTCAGGGAGATATCTGTACACTGACTGGTGACTCTCTTTTCCCTCTCTCTCTCAGGGAGATATCTGTACACTGACTGGTGTCTCTCAGTACCTCTCTCTCTCTCAGGGAGATATCTGTACACTGACTGGTGTCTCTCAGTCCCCTCTCTCTCAGGGAGAAATCTGTACACTGACTGGTGTCTCTCAGTCCTCTCTCTCTCTCAGGGAGATATCTGTACACTGACTGGTGTCTCTCAGTCACTCTCTCTCTCTCAGGGAGATATCTGTACACTGACTGGTGTCTCTCAGTCCCCTCTCTCTCTCAGGGAGATATCTGTACACTGACTGGTGTCTCTCAGTCCCCTCTCTCTCTCAGGGAGATATCTGTACACTGACTGGTGTCTCTCAGTCCCTCTCTCTCTCAGGGAGATATCTGTACACTGACTGGTGTCTCTCAGTCCCCTCTCTCTCTCAGGGAGATATCTGTACACTGACTGGTGTCTCTCAGTCTCTCTCTCTCTCTCAGGGAGATATCTGCACACTGACTGGTGTCTCTCAGTCCCCTCTCTCTCTCAGGGAGATATCTGAACACTGACTGGTCTCTCTCAGTCCCGCTCTCCCTCTCAGGGAGATATCTGTACACTGACTGGTGTCTCTCAGTTCCCTCTCTCTCTCAGGGAGATATCTGTACACTGACTGGTGTCTCTCAGTACCTCTCTCTCTCTCAGGGAGTTATCTGTACACTGACTGATGTCTCTCAGTCCCCTCTCTCTCTCTCAGGGAGATATCTGTACACTGACTGGTGTCTCTCAGTCCCTCGCACTCTCTCAGGGAGATATCTGTACACTGACTGTTGTCTCTCAGTCCCCTCTCTCAGGGAGATATCTGTACGCTGACTATTGTCTCTCAGTCCCTCTCTCTCAGGGAGATATCTGTACACTGACTGGTGTCTCTCAGTCCCTCTCTCTCTCTCAGGGAGATATCTGTACACTGACTGGTGTCTCTCAGTCCCCTCTCTCTCAGGGAGAAATCTGTACACTGACTGGTGTCTCTCAGTCCTCTCTCTCTCTCAGGGAGATATCTGTACACTGACTGGTGTCTCTCAGTACCTCTCTCTCTCTCAGGGAGATATCTGTACACTGACTGATGTCTCTCAGTCCCCTTCTCTCTCTCAGGGAGATATCTGTACACTGACTGGTGTCTCTCAGTCCCTCGCACTCTCTCAGGGAGATATCTGTACACTGACTGTTGTCTCTCAGTCCCCTCTCTCAGGGAGATATCTGTACGCTGACTAGTGTCTCTCAGTCCCTCTCTCTCAGGGAGATATCTGTACACTGACTGGTGTCTCTCAGTCCCTCTCTCTCTCTCAGGGAGATATCTGTACACTGACTGGTGTCTCTCAGTCCCCTCTCTCTCAGGGAGAAATCTGTACACTGACTGGTGTCTCTCAGTCCCCGCTCTCTCAGGGAGATATCTGTACACTGACTGGTGTCTCTCAGTCCCTCTCTCTCAGGGAGATATCTGTACACTGACTGGTGTCTCTCAGTCCCCCCTCTCTCTCAGGGTGATATCTGTACACTGACTGGTGTCTCTCAGTCCCTCTCTCAGGGAGATATCTGTACACTGACTGGTGTCTCTCAGTCCCTCTCTCAGGGAGATATCTGTACACTGACTGGTGTCTCTCAGTCCCTCTTTCTCAGGGAGATATCTGTACACTGACTGGTGTCTCTCAGTCCCTCTTTCTCAGGGAGATATCTGTACACTGACTGGTTTCTCTCAGTCCCACTCTCTCTCAGGGAGATATCTGTACACTGACTGGTGTCTCTCAGTCCCCTCTCTCTCTCAGGGAGATATCTGTACACTGACTGGTGTCTCTCAGTCCCCTCTCTCTCTCAGGGAGATATCTTTACACTGACTGGTGTCTCTCAGTCCCTCTCTCTCTCAGGGAGATATCTGTACACTGACTGGTGTCTCTCAGTCCCCTCTCTCTCTCAGGGAGATATCTGTACACTGACTGGTGTCTCTCAGTCCCCTCTCTCTCTCAGGGAGATATCTGTACACTGACTGGTGTCTCTCAGTCTCTCTCTCTCTCTCAGGGAGATATCTGCACACTGACTGGTGTCTCTCAGTCCCCTCTCTCTCTCAGGGAGATATCTGAACACTGACTGGTCTCTCTCAGTCCCGCTCTCCCTCTCAGGGAGATATCTGTACACTGACTGGTGTCTCTCAGTTCCCTCTCTCTCTCAGGGAGATATCTGTACACTGACTGGTGTCTCTCAGTACCTCTCTCTCTCTCAGGGAGTTATCTGTACACTGACTGATGTCTCTCAGTCCCCTCTCTCTCTCTCAGGGAGATATCTGTACACTGACTGGTGTCTCTCAGTCCCTCGCACTCTCTCAGGGAGATATCTGTAGACTGACTGGTGTCTCTCAGTCCCCTCTCTCAGGGAGATATCTGTACGCTGACTGGTGTCTCTCAGTCCCTCTCTCTCAGGGAGATATCTGTACACTGACTGGTGTCTCTCAGTCCCTCTCACTGTCAGGGAGATATCTGTACACTGACTGGTGTCTCTCAGTCCCCTCTCTCTCTCATGGAGATATCTGTACACTGACTGGTGTCTCTCAGTCCCCTCTCTCAGGGAGATATCTGTACACTGACTGGTGTCTCTCAGTCCCTCTCTCTCAGGGAGATATCTGTACACTGACTGGTGTCTCTCAGTCCCCTCTCTCTCTCTCAGGGAGATATCTGTACACTGACTGGTGTCTCTCAGTCCCTCTCTCTCAGGGAGATATCTGTACACTGACTGGTGTCTCTCAGTCCCTCTCTCTCTCTCAGGGAGATATCTGTACACTGACTGGTGTCTCTCAGTCCCTCTCTCTCAGGGAGATATCTGTACACTGACTGGTGTCTCTCAGTCCCACTCTCTCTCAGGGAGATATCTGTACACTGACTGGTGTCTCTCAGTCCCCTCTCTCTCTCAGGGAGATATCTGTACACTGACTGGTGTCTCTCAGTCCCCTCTCTCTATCAGGGAGATATCTGTACACTGACTGGTGTCTCTCAGTCCCTCTCTCTCTCAGGGAGATATCTGTACACTGACTGGTGTCTCTCAGTCCCCTCTCTCTCTCAGGGAGATATCTGTACACTGACTGGTGTCTCTCAGTCTCTCTCTCTCTCTCAGGGAGATATCTGCACACTGACTGGTGTCTCTCAGTCCCCTCTCTCTCTCAGGGAGATATCTGTACAATGACTGGTCTCTCTCAGGCCCGCTCTCCCTCTCAGGGAGATATCTGTACACTGACTGGTGACTCTCAGTTCCCTCTCTCTCTCAGGGAGATATCTGTACACTGACTGGTGTCTCTCAGTACCTCTCTCTCTCTCAGGGAGATATCTGTACACTGACTGATGTCTCTCAGTCCCCTCTCTCTCTCTCAGGGAGATATCTGTACACTGACTGGTGTCTCTCAGTCCCTCGCACTCTCTCAGGGAGATATCTGTACACTGACTGTTGTCTCTCAGTCCCCTCTCTCAGGGAGATATCTGTACGCTGACTAGTGTCTCTCAGTCCCTCTCTCTCAGGGAGATATCTGTACACTGACTGGTGTCTCTCAGTCCCTCTCTCTCTCTCAGGGAGATATCTGTACACTGACTGGTGTCTCTCAGTCCCCTCTCTCTCAGGGAGAAATCTGTACACTGACTGGTGTCTCTCAGTCCTCTCTCTCTCTCAGGGAGATATCTGTACACTGACTGGTGTCTCTCAGTCACTCTCTCTCTCTCAGGGAGATATCTGTACACTGACTGGTGTCTCTCAGTCCCCTCTCTCTCTCAGGGAGATATCTGTACACTGACTGGTGTCTCTCAGTCCCCTCTCTCTCTCAGGGAGATATCTGTACACTGACTGGTGTCTCTCAGTCCCTCTCTCTCTCAGGGAGATATCTGTACACTGACTGGTGTCTCTCAGTCCCCTCTCTCTCTCAGGGAGATATCTGTACACTGACTGGTGTCTCTCAGTCTCTCTCTCTCTCTCAGGGAGATATCTGCACACTGACTGGTGTCTCTCAGTCCCCTCTCTCTCTCAGGGAGATATCTGAACACTGACTGGTCTCTCTCAGTCCCGCTCTCCCTCTCAGGGAGATATCTGTACACTGACTGGTGTCTCTCAGTTCCCTCTCTCTCTCAGGGAGATATCTGTACACTGACTGGTGTCTCTCAGTACCTCTCTCTCTCTCAGGGAGTTATCTGTACACTGACTGATGTCTCTCAGTCCCCTCTCTCTCTCTCAGGGAGATATCTGTACACTGACTGGTGTCTCTCAGTCCCTCGCACTCTCTCAGGGAGATATCTGTACACTGACTGTTGTCTCTCAGTCCCCTCTCTCAGGGAGATATCTGTACGCTGACTATTGTCTCTCAGTCCCTCTCTCTCAGGGAGATATCTGTACACTGACTGGTGTCTCTCAGTCCCTCTCTCTCTCTCAGGGAGATATCTGTACACTGACTGGTGTCTCTCAGTCCCCCTCTCTCTCAGGGAGAAATCTGTACACTGACTGGTGTCTCTCAGTCCTCTCTCTCTCTCAGGGAGATATCTGTACACTGACTGGTGTCTCTCAGTCACTCTCTCTCTCTCAGGGAGATATCTGTACACTGACTGGTGTCTCTCAGTCCCTCTCTCTCTCTGAGGGAGATATCTGTACACTGACTGGTGTCTCTGAGTCACTCTCTCTCAGGGAGATATCTGTACACTGACTGGTGCCTCTCAGTTCCCTCTCTCACTCAGGGAGATATCTGTACACTGACTGGTGACTCTCAGTCCCTCTCTCTCTCTGAGGGAGATATCTGTACACTGACTGGTGTCTCTCAGTCCCTCTCTCTCAGGGAGATATCTGTACACTGACTGGTGTCTCTCAGTCCCCTCTCTCTCTCAGGGAGATATCTGTACACTGACTGGTGTCTCTCAGTCCCCTCTCTCTCTCAGTGAGATATCTGTACACTGACTGGTGGCTCTCAGTCCCTCTCTCTCTCAGGGAGATATCTGTACACTCACTGGTGTCTCTCAGTCCCCTCTCTCTCTCTCAGGGAGATATCTGTACACTGACTGGTGTCTCTCATTCCTCTCTGTCTCAGGGAGATATCTGTACACTAACTGGTGTCTCTCAGTCCCACTCTCTCTCAGGGAGATATCTGTACACTGACTGGTGTCTCTCAGTCCCTCTCTCTCTCAGGGAGATATCTGTACACTGACTGGTGTCTCTCAGTCCCTCTCTCTCTCAGGGAGATATCTGTACACTGACTGGTGTCTCTCAGTCCCCTCTCTCTCTCAGGGAGATATGTGTACACTGACTTGTGTCTCACAGTCCCCTCTCTCTCAGGGAGATATCTGTACACTGACTGGTGTCTCTCAGTCCCCTCTCTCTCTCAGGGAGATATCTGTACACTGACTGGTGTCTCTCAGACTCTCCCTCTCTCAGGGAGATATCTGCACACTGACTGGTGTCTCTCAGTCCCCTCTCCCTCTCAGGGAGATATCTGTACACTGACTGGTGGCTCTCAGTTCCCTCTCTCTCTCAGGGAGATATCTGTACACTGACTGGTGTCTCTCAGTCCCTCGCACTCTCTCAGGGAGATATCTGTACACTGACTGGTGTCTCTCAGTCCCTCTCTCTCTCAGGGATATATCTGTACACTGACTGGTGTCTCTCAGTCCCTCGCTCTCTCTCAGGGAGATATCTGTACACTGACTGGTGTCTCTCAGTCCCTCTCTCTCTCTGAGGGAGATATCTGTACACTGACTGGTGTCTCTCAGTCCCCTCTCTCTCAGGGAGATATCTGTACACTGGTGTGTCTCAGTCCCCGGTCTCTCAGGGAGATATCTGTACACTGACTGGTGTCTCTCAGTCCCTCTCTCTCAGGGAGATATCTGTACACTGACTGGTGTCTCTCAGTCCCTCTCTCTCTCTCAGGGAGATATCTGTACACTGACTGGTGTCTCTCAGTCCCCTCTCTCTCTCAGGGAGATATCTGTACACTGACTGGTGTCTCTCAGTACCTCTCTCTCTCTGAGGGAGATATCTGTACACTGACTGGTGTCTCTCAGTCCCTCTCTCTCAGGGAGATATCTGTACACTGACTGGTGTCTCTCAGTCCCCGCTCTCTCAGGGAGATATCTGTACACTGACTGGTGTCTCTCAGTCCCTCTCTCTCAGGGAGATATCTGTACACTGACTGGTGTCTCTCAGTCCCCCCTCTCTCTCAGGGTGATATCTGTACACTGACTGGTGTCTCTCAGTCCCTCTCTCAGGGAGATATCTGTACACTGACTGGTGTCTCTCAGTCCCTCTCTCAGGGAGATATCTGTACACTGACTGGTGTCTCTCAGTCCCTCTCTCTCTCAGGGAGATATCTGTACACTGACTGGTGTCTCTCAGTCCCTCTCTCTCTCAGGGAGATATCTGTACACTGACTGGTGTCTCTCAGTCCCCTCTCTCTCTCAGGGAGATATCTGTACACTGACTTGTGTCTCACAGTCCCCTCTCTCTCAGGGAGATATCTGTACACTGACTGGTGTCTCTCAGTCCCCTCTCTCTCTCAGGGAGATATCTGTACACTGACTGGTGTCTCTCAGACTCTCCCTCTCTCCGGGAGATATCTGCACACTGACTGGTGTCTCTCAGTCCCCTCTCCCTCTCAGGGAGATATCTGTACACTGACTGGTGGCTCTCAGTTCCCTCTCTCTCTCAGGGAGATATCTGTACACTGACTGGTGTCTCTCAGGCCCCTCTCTCTCTCAGGGAGATATCTGTACACTGACTGATGTCTCTCAGTCCCCTCTCTCTCTCTCAGGGTGATATCTGTACACTGACTGGTGTCTCTCAGTCCCTCGCACTCTCTCAGGGAGATATCTGTACACTGACTGGTGTCTCTCAGTCCCTCTCTCTCTCAGGGAGATATCTGTACACTGACTGGTGTCTCTCAGTCCCTCGCTCTCTCTCAGGGAGATATCTGTACACTGACTGGTGTCTCTCAGTCCCTCTCTCTCTCTGAGGGAGATATCTGTACACTGACTGGTGTCTCTCAGTCCCCTCTCTCTCAGGGAGATATCTGTACACTGGTGTCTCTCAGTCCCCGGTCTCTCAGGGAGATATCTGTACACTGACTGGTGTCTCTCAGTCCCTCTCTCTCAGGGAGATATCTGTACACTGACTAGTGTCTCTCAGTCCCTCTCTCTCTCTCAGGGAGATATCTGTACACTGACTGGTGTCTCTCAGTCCCCTCTCTCTCTCAGGGAGATATCTGTACACTGACTGGTGTCTCTCAGTACCTCTCCCTCTCTGAGGGAGATATCTGTACACTGACTGGTGTCTCTCAGTCCCTCTCTCTCAGGGAGATATCTGTACACTGACTGGTGTCTCTCAGTCCCCTCTCTCTCTCAGGGAGATATCTGTACACTGACTGGTGTCTCTCAGTCCCTCTCTCTCTCAGGGAGATATCTGTACACTGACTGGTGTCTCTCAGTCCCCTCTCTCTCTCTCAGGGAGATATCTGTACACTGACTGGTGTCTCTCAGTCCTCTCTCTCTCAGGGAGATATCTGTACACTAACTGGTGTCTCTCAGTCCCACTCACTCTCAGGGAGATATCTGTACACTGACTGGTGTCTCTCAGTCCCCGCTCTGTCAGGGAGATATCTGCACACTGACTGGTGTCTCTCAGTCCCCGCTCTCTCAGGGAGATATCTGTACACTGACTGGTGTCTCTCAGTCCCTCTCTCTCAGGGAGATATCTGTACACTGACTGGTGTCTCTCAGTCCCCCCTCTCTCTCAGGGTGATATCTGTACACTGACTGCTGTCTCTCAGTCCCTCTCTCAGGGAGATATCTGTACACTGACTGGTGTCTCTCAGTCCCTCTCTCAGGGAGATATCTGTACACTGACTGGTGTCTCTCAGTCCCTCTTTCTCAGGGAGATATCTGTACACTGACCGGTGTCTCTCAGTCCCTCTTTCTCAGGGAGATATCTGTACACTGACTGGTTTCTCTCAGTCCCTCTCTCTCTCAGGGAGATATCTGTACACTGACTGGTGTCTCTCAGTCCCCTCTCTCTCTCAGGGAGATATCTGTACACTGACTGGTGTCTCTCAGTCCCCTCTCTCTCTCAGGGAGATATCTGTACACTGACTGGTGTCTCTCAGTCCCCTCTCTCTCTCAGGGAGATATCTGTACACTGACTGGTGTCTCTCAGTCCCCTCTCTCTATCAGGGAGATATCTGTACACTGACTGGTGTCTCTCAGTCCCTCTCTCTCTCAGGGAGATATCTGTACACTCACTGGTGTCTCTCAGTCCCCTCTCTCTCTCAGGGAGATATCTGTACACTGACTGGTGTCTCTCAGTCTCTCTCTCTCTCTCAGGGAGATATCTGCACACTGACTGGTGTCTCTCAGTCCCCTCTCTCTCTCAGGGAGATATCTGAACACTGACTGGTCTCTCTCAGTCCCGCTCTCCCTCTCAGGGAGATATCTGTACACTGACTGGTGTCTCTCAGTTCCCTCTCTCTCTCAGGGAGATATCTGTACACTGACTGGTGTCTCTCAGTACCTCTCTCTCTCTCAGGGAGATATCTGTACACTGACTGATGTCTCTCAGTCCCCTCTCTCTCTCTCAGGGAGATATCTGTACACTGACTGGTGTCTCTCAGTCCCTCGCACTCTCTCAGGGAGATATCTGTACACTGACTGGTGTCTCTCAGTCCCCCTCTCTCAGGGAGATATCTGTACGCTGACTGGTGTCTCTCAGTCCCCTCTCTCTCAGGGAGATATCTGTACACTGACTGGTGTCTCTCAGTCCCTCTCTCTCTCTGAGGGAGATATCTGTACACTGACTGGTGTCTCTCAGTCCCCTCTCTCTCAGGGAGATATCTGTACACTGGTGTCTCTCAGTCCCCGGTCTCTCAGGGAGATATCTGTACACTGACTGGTGTCTCTCAGTCCCTCTCTCTCAGGGAGATATCTGTACACTGACTAGTGTCTCTCAGTCCCTCTCTCTCTCTCAGGGAGATATCTGTACACTGACTGGTGTCTCTCAGTCCCCTCTCTCTCTCAGGGAGATATCTGTACACTGACTGGTGTCTCTCAGTACCTCTCCCTCTCTGAGGGAGATATCTGTACACTGACTGGTGTCTCTCAGTCCCTCTCTCTCAGGGAGATATCTGTACACTGACTGGTGTCTCTCAGTCCCCTCTCTCTCTCAGGGAGATATCTGTACACTGACTGGTGTCTCTCAGTCCCTCTCTCTCTCAGGGAGATATCTGTACACTGACTGGTGTCTCTCAGTCCCCTCTCTCTCTCTCAGGGAGATATCTGTACACTGACTGGTGTCTCTCAGTCCTCTCTCTCTCAGGGAGATATCTGTACACTAACTGGTGTCTCTCAGTCCCACTCTCTCTCAGGGAGATATCTGTACACTGACTGGTGTCTCTCAGTCCCCGCTCTGTCAGGGAGATATCTGCACACTGACTGGTGTCTCTCAGTCCCCGCTCTCTCAGGGAGATATCTGTACACTGACTGGTGTCTCTCAGTCCCTCTCTCTCAGGGAGATATCTGTACACTGACTGGTGTCTCTCAGTCCCCCCTCTCTCTCAGGGTGATATCTGTACACTGACTGCTGTCTCTCAGTCCCTCTCTCAGGGAGATATCTGTACACTGACTGGTGTCTCTCAGTCCCTCTCTCAGGGAGATATCTGTACACTGACTGGTGTCTCTCAGTCCCTCTTTCTCAGGGAGATATCTGTACACTGACCGGTGTCTCTCAGTCCCTCTTTCTCAGGGAGATATCTGTACACTGACTGGTGTCTCTCAGTCCCTCTCTCAGGGAGATATCTGTACACTGACTGGTGTCTCTCAGTCCCCTCTCTCTCTCAGGGAGATATCTGTACACTGACTGGTGTCTCTCAGTCCCCTCTCTCTCTCAGGGAGATATCTGTACACTGACTGGTGTCTCTCAGTCCCCTCTCTCTCTCAGGGAGATATCTGTACACTGACTGGTGTCTCTCAGTCCCCTCTCTCTATCAGGGAGATATCTGTACACTGACTGGTGTCTCTCAGTCCCTCTCTCTCTCAGGGAGATATCTGTACACTCACTGGTGTCTCTCAGTCCCCTCTCTCTCTCAGGGAGATATCTGTACACTGACTGGTGTCTCTCAGTCTCTCTCTCTCTCTCAGGGAGATATCTGCACACTGACTGGTGTCTCTCAGTCCCCTCTCTCTCTCAGGGAGATATCTGAACACTGACTGGTCTCTCTCAGTCCCGCTCTCCCTCTCAGGGAGATATCTGTACACTGACTGGTGTCTCTCAGTTCCCTCTCTCTCTCAGGGAGATATCTGTACACTGACTGGTGTCTCTCAGTACCTCTCTCTCTCTCAGGGAGATATCTGTACACTGACTGATGTCTCTCAGTCCCCTCTCTCTCTCTCAGGGAGATATCTGTACACTGACTGGTGTCTCTCAGTCCCTCGCACTCTCTCAGGGAGATATCTGTACACTGACTGGTGTCTCTCAGTCCCCTCTCTCAGGGAGATATCTGTACGCTGACTGGTGTCTCTCAGTCCCTCTCTCTCAGGGAGATATCTGTACACTGACTGGTGTCTCTCAGTCCCTCTCTCTGTCAGGGAGATATCTGTACACTGACTGGTGTCTCTCAGTCCCCTCTCTCTCTCATGGAGATATCTGTACACTGACTGGTGTCTCTCAGTCCCCTCTCTCAGGGAGATATCTGTACACTGACTGGTGTCTCTCAGTCCCTCTCTCTCAGGGAGATATCTGTACACTGACTGGTGTCTCTCAGTCCCTCTCTCTCTCTCAGGGAGATATCTGTACACTGACTGGTGTCTCTCAGTCCCTCTCTCTCAGGGAGATATCTGTACACTGACTGGTGTCTCTCAGTCCCTCTCTCTCTCTCAGGGAGATATCTGTACACTGACTGGTGTCTCTCAGTCCCCTCTCTCTCTCAGGGAGATATCTGTACACTGACTGGTGTCTCTCAGTCCCCTCTCTCTCTCAGGGAGATATCTGTACACTGACTGGTGTCTCTCAGTCCCACTCTCTCTCAGGGAGATATCTGTACACTGACTGGTGTCTCTCAGTCCCTCTCTCTCTCTCAGGGAGATATCTGTACACTGACTGGTGTCTCTCAGTCCCTCTCTCTCAGGGAGATATCTGTACACTGACTGGTGTCTCTCAGTCCCTCTCTCTCTCAGGGAGATATCTGTACACTGACTGGTGTCTCTCAGTCCCCTCTCTCTCTCAGGGAGATATCTGTACACTGACTGGTATCTCTCAGTCCCCTCTCTCTCTCAGGGAGATATCTGTACACTGACTGGTGTCTCTGAATCCCCTCTCTCTCTCAGGGAGATATCTGTACACTGACTGGTGTCTCTCAGTCCCTCTCTCAGTGAGATATCTGTATAACTGACTGGTGTCTCTCAGTCCCTCTCTCTCTCAGGGAGATATCTGTACACTGACTGGTGTCTCTCAGTCCCCTCTCTCTCAGGGAGATATCTGTACACTGACTGGTGTCTCTCAGTCCCCTCTCTCTCTCAGGGAGATATCTGTACACTGACTTGTGTCTCACAGTCCCCTCTCTCTCAGGGAGATATCTGTAACTGACTGGTGTCTCTAGGTCCCCTCTCTCTCTCAGGGAGATATCTGTACACCGACTGGTGTCTCTCAGTCTCTCTCTCTCTCTCAGGGAGATATCTGCACACTGACTGGTGTCTCTCAGTCCCCTCTCTCTCTCAGGGAGATATCTGTACACTGACTGGTGTCTCTCAGTTTCCTCTCTCTCTCAGGGAGATATCTGTACACTGACTGGTGTCTCTCAGGCCCCTCTCTCTCTCAGGGAGATATCTGTACACTGACTGGTGTCTCTCAGTACCTCTCTCTCTCTCAGGGAGATATCTGTACACTGACTGATGTCTCTCATTCCCCTCTCTCTCTCTCAGGGAGATATCTGTACACTGACTGGTGTCTCTCAGTCCCTCTCTCTCTCTCAGGGAGATATCTGTACACTGACTGGTGTCTCTCAGTCCCTCTCTCTCAGGGAGATATCTGTACACTGACAGGTGTCTCTCAGTCCCTCTCTCTCTCAGGGAGATATCTGTACACTGACTGGTGTCTCTCAGTCCCCTCTCTCTCTCAGGGACATATCTGTACACTGACTGGTGTCTCTCAGTCCCCTCTCTATCTCAGGGAGATATCTGTACACTGACTGGTGTCTCTGAATCCCCTCTCTCTCTCAGGGAGATATCTGTACACTGACTGGTGTCTCTCAGTCCCTCTCTCAGTGAGATATCTGTATAACTGACTGGTGTCTCTCAGTCCCTCTCTCTCTCAGGGAGATATCTGTACACTGACTGGTGTCTCTCAGTCCCCTCTCTCTCAGGGAGATATCTGTACACTGACTGGTGTCTCTCAGTCCCCTCTCTCTCTCAGGGAGATATCTGTACACTGACTTGTGTCTCACAGTCCCCTCTCTCTCAGGGAGATATCTGTGCACTGACTGGTGTCTCTCAGTCCCCTCTCTCTCTCAGGGAGATATCTGTACACTGACTGGTGTCTCTCAGTCTCTCTCTCTCTCTCAGGGAGATATCTGCACACTGACTGGTGTCTCTCAGTCCCCTCTCTCTCTCAGGGAGATATCTGTACACTGACTGGTGTCTCTCAGTTTCCTCTCTCTCTCAGGGAGATATCTGTACACTGACTGGTGTCTCTCAGGCCCCTCTCTCTCTCAGGGAGATATCTGTACACTGACTGGTGTCTCTCAGTACCTCTCTCTCTCTCAGGGAGATATCTGTACACTGACTGATGTCTCTCAGTCCCCTCTCTCTCTCTCAGTGAGATATCTGTACACTGACTGGTGTCTCTCAGTCCCTCGCACTCCCTCAGGGAGATATCTGTACACTGACTGGTGTCTCTCAGTCCCTCTCTCTCTCAGGGAGATATCTGTACACTGACTGGTGTCTCTCAGTCCCTCGCTCTCTCTCAGGGAGATATCTGTACACTGACTGGTGTCTCTCAGACCCTCCCTCTCTCTCAGGGAGATATCTGTACACTGACTGGTGTGTCTCAGTCCTCTCTCTCTCAGGGAGATATCAGTACACTGACTGGTGTCTCTCAGTCCCTCTCTCTCTCAGGGAGATATCTGTACACTGACTGGTGTCTCTCAGTCCCCGCTCTCTCAGGGAGATATCTGTACACTGATGTCTCTCAGTCCCCGGTCTCTCAGGGAGATATCTGTACACTGACTGGTGTCTCTCAGTCCCTCTCTCTCCGGGAGATATCTGTACACTGACTGGTGTCTCTCAGTCCCTCTCTCTCTCTCAGGGAGATATCTGTACACTGACTGGTGTCTCTCAGTCCCCTCTCTCTCTCAGGGAGATATCTGTACACTGACTGGTGTCTCGCAGTCCCTCTCTCTCTCAGGGAGATATCTGTACACTGACTGGTGTCTCTCAGTCCCCTCTCTCTCTCTCAGGGAGATATCTGTACACTGACTGGTGTCTCTCAGTCCTCTCTATCTCAGGGAGATATCTGTACACTAACTGGTGTCTCTCAGTCCCACTCTCTCTCAGGGAGACATCTGTACACTGACTGGTGTCTCTCAGTCCCCGCTCTCTCAGGGAGATATCTGTACACTGACTGGTGTCTCTCAGTCCCTCTCTCTCAGGGAGATATCTGTACACTGACTGGTGTCTCTCAGTCCCCCCTCTCTCTCAGTTTGATATCTGTACACTGACTGGTGTCTCTCAGTCCCTCTCTCAGGGAGATATCTGTACACTGACTGGTGTCTCTCAGTCCCTTTCTCAGGGAGATATCTGTACACTGACTGGTGTCTCTCAGTCCCTCTTTCTCAGGGAGATATCTGTACACTGACTGGTGTCTCTCAGTCCCTTCTCTCTCTCAGGGAGATATCTGTACACTGACTGGTGTCTCTCAGTCCCCTCTCTCTCTCAGGGAGATATCTGTACACTGACTGGTGTCTCTCAGTCCCCTCTCTCTCTCAGGGAGATATCTGTACACTGACTGGTGTCTCTCAGTCCCCTCTCTCTCTCAGGGAGATATCTGTACACTGACTGGTGTCTCTCAGTCCCCTCTCTCTCTCAGGGAGATATCTGGACAGTGACTGGTGTCTCTCAGTCCCTCTCTCTCAGGGAGATATCTGTACACTGACAGGTGTCTCTCAGTCCCCTCTCTCTCTCAGGGAGATATCTGTACACTGACTGGTGTCTCTCAGTCCCCTCTCTCTCTCAGGGAGATATCTGTACACTGACTGGTGTCTCTCAGTCTCTCTCTCTCTCTCAGGGAGATATCTGCACACTGACTGGTGTCTCTCAGTCCCCTCTCTCTCTCAGGGAGATATCTGTACAATGACTAGTCTCTCTCAGGCCCGCTCTCCCTCTCAGGGAGATATCTGTACACTGACTGGTGTCTCTCAGTTCCCTCTCTCTCTCAGGGAGATATCTGTACACTGACTGGTGTCTCTCAGTACCTCTCTCTCTCAGGGAGATATCTGTACACTGACTGATGTCTCTCAGTCCCCTCTCTCTCTCTCAGGGAGTTATCTGTAGACTGAATGGTGTCTCTCAGTCCCTCGCACTCTCTCAGGGAGATATCTGTACACTGACTGTTGTCTCTCAGTCCCCTCTCTCAGGGAGATATCTGTACGCTGACTATTGTCTCTCAGTCCCTCTCTCTCAGGGAGATATCTGTACACTGACTGGTGTCTCTCAGTCCCTCTCTCTCTCTCAGGGAGATATCTATACACTGACTGGTGTCTCTCAGTCCCCTCTCTCTCAGGGAGAAATCTGTACACTGACTGGTGTCTCTCAGTCCTCTCTCTCTCTCAGGGAGATATCTGTACACTGACTGGTGTCTCTCAGTCCCTCTCTCTCTCAGGGAGATATCTGTACACTGACTGGTGTCTCTCAGTCCCTCTCTCTCTCAGGGAGATATCTGTACACTGACTGGTGTCTCTCAGTCCCTCTCTCTCTCTCAGGGAGATATCAGTACACTGACTGGTGTCTCTCAGTCCCCTCTCTCTCTCAGGGAGATATCTGTTCACTGACTGGTGTCTCTCTGTCCCCTCTCTCTCAGGGAGATACCTGTACACTGACTGGTGTCTCTCAGTCCTCTCTCTCTCAGGGAGATATCTGTACACTGACTGGTGTCTCTCAGTCCCTCTCTCTCTCAGGGAGATATCTGTACACTGACTGGTGTCTCTCAGTCCCCGCTCTCTCAGGGAGATATCTGTACACTGGTGTCTCTCAGTCCCCGGTCTCTCAGGGAGATATCTGTACACTGACTGGTGTCTCTCAGTCCCTCTCTCTCAGGGAGATATCTGTACACTGACTGGTGTCTCTCAGTCCCTCTCTCTCTCTCAGGGAGATATCTGTACACTGACTGGTGTCTCTCAGTCCCCTCTCTCTCTCAGGGAGATATCTGTACACTGACTGGTGTCTCTCAGTCCCTCTCTCTCTCTGAGGGAGATATCTGTACACTGACTGGTGTCTCTCAGTCCCTCTGTCTCAGGGAGATATCTGTACACTGACTGGTGTCTCTCAGTCCCCTCTCTCTCTCAGGGAGATATCTGTACACTGACTGGTGTCTCTCAGTCTCTCTCTCTCTCTCAGGGAGATATCTGCACACTGACTGGTGTCTCTCAGTCCCCTCTCTCTCTCAGGGAGATATCTGTACAATGACTAGTCTCTCTCAGGCCCGCTCTCCCTCTCAGGGAGATATCTGTACACTGACTGGTGTCTCTCAGTTCCCTCTCTCTCTCAGGGAGATATCTGTACACTGACTGGTGTCTCTCAGTACCTCTCTCTCTCAGGGAGATATCTGTACACTGACTGATGTCTCTCAGTCCCCTCTCTCTCTCTCAGGGAGTTATCTGTACACTGACTGGTGTCTCTCAGTCCCTCGCACTCTCTCAGGGAGATATCTGTACACTGACTGTTGTCTCTCAGTCCCCTCTCTCAGGGAGATATCTGTACGCTGACTATTGTCTCTCAGTCCCTCTCTCTCAGGGAGATATCTGTACACTGACTGGTGTCTCTCAGTCCCTCTCTCTCTCTCAGGGAGATATCTGTACACTGACTGGTGTCTCTCAGTCCCCTCTCTCTCAGGGAGAAATCTGTACACTGACTGGTGTCTCTCAGTCCTCTCTCTCTCTCAGGGAGATATCTGTACACTGACTGGTGTCTCTCAGTCCCTCTCTCTCTCAGGGAGATATCTGTACACTGACTGGTGTCTCTCAGTCCCTCTCTCTCTCAGGGAGATATCTGTACACTGACTGGTGTCTCTCAGTCCCTCTCTCTCTCTCAGGGAGATATCTGTACACTGACTGGTGTCTCTCAGTCCCCTCTCTCTCTCAGGGAGATATCTGTTCACTGACTGGTGTCTCTCTGTCCCCTCTCTCTCAGGGAGATACCTGTACACTGACTGGTGTCTCTCAGTCCTCTCTCTCTCAGGGAGATATCTGTACACTGACTGGTGTCTCTCAGTCCCTCTCTCTCTCAGGGAGATATCTGTACACTGACTGGTGTCTCTCAGTCCCCGCTCTCTCAGGGAGATATCTGTACACTGGTGTCTCTCAGTCCCCGGTCTCTCAGGGAGATATCTGTACACTGACTGGTGTCTCTCAGTCCCTCTCTCTCAGGGAGATATCTGTACACTGACTGGTGTCTCTCAGTCCCTCTCTCTCTCTCAGGGAGATATCTGTACACTGACTGGTGTCTCTCAGTCCCCTCTCTCTCTCAGGGAGATATCTGTACACTGACTGGTGTCTCTCAGTCCCTCTCTCTCTCTGAGGGAGATATCTGTACACTGACTGGTGTCTCGCAGTCCCCTCTCTCTCAGGGAGATATCTGTACACTGACTGGTGTCTCTCAGTCCCCGCTCTCTCAGGGAGATATCTGTACACTGATGTCTCTCAGTCCCCGGTCTCTCAGGGAGATATCTGTACACTGACTGGTGTCTCTCAGTCCGTCTCTCTCAGGGAGATATCTGTACACTGACTGGTGTCTCTCAGTCCCTCTCTCTCTCTCAGGGAGATATCTGTACACTGACTGGTGTCTCTCAGTCCCCTCTCTCTCTCAGGGAGATATCTGTTCACTGACTGGTGTCTCGCAGTCCCTCTCTCTCTCAGGGAGATATCTGTACACGGACTGGTGTCTCTCAGTCCCCTCTCTCTCTCAGGGAGATATCTGTACACTGACTGGTGTCTCTCAGTCCCCTCTCTCTCTCTCAGGGAGATATCTGTACACTGACTGGTGTCTCTCAGTCCTCTCTATCTCAGGGAGATATCTGTACACTGACTGGTGTCTCTCAGTCCCACTCTCTCTCAGGGAGACATCTGTACACTGACTGGTGTCTCTCAGTCCCCGCTCTCTCAGGGAGATATCTGTACACTGACTGGTGTCTCTCAGTCCCTCTCTCTCAGGGAGATATCTGTACACTGACTGGTGTCTCTCAGTCCCCCCTCTCTCTCAGTTTGATATCTGTACACTGACTGGTGTCTCTCAGTCCCTCTCTCAGGGAGATATCTGTACACTGACTGGTGTCTCTCAGTCCCTCTCTCAGGGAGATATCTGTACACTGACTGGTGTCTCTCAGTCCCTTTCTCAGGGAGATATCTGTACACTGACTGGTGTCTCTCAGTCCCTCTTTCTCAGGGAGATATCTGTACACTGACTGGTGTCTCTCAGTCCCTCTTTCTCAGGGAGATATCTGTACACTGACTGGTTTCTCTCAGTCCCTCTCTCTCTCAGGGAGATATCTGTACACTGACTGGTGTCTCTCAGTCCCCTCTCTCTCTCAGGGAGATATCTGTACACTGACTGGTGTCTCTCAGTCCCCTCTCTCTCTCAGGGAGATATCTGGACAGTGACTGGTGTCTCTCAGTCCCTCTCTCTCAGGGAGATATCTGTACACTGACTGGTGTCTCTCAGTCCCTCTCTCTCTCAGGGAGATATCTGTACACTGACTGGTGTCTCTCAGTCCCCTCTCTCTCTCAGGGAGATATCTGTACACTGACTGGTGTCTCTCAGTCTCTCTCTCTCTCTCAGGGAGATATCTGCACACTGACTGGTGTCTCTCAGTCCCCTCTCTCTCTCAGGGAGATATCTGTACAATGACTGGTCTCTCTCAGGCCCGCTCTCCCTCTCAGGGAGATATCTGTACACTGACTGGTGTCTCTCAGTTCCCTCTCTCTCTCAGGGAGATATCTGTACACTGACTGGTGTCTCTCAGTACCTCTCTCTCTCAGGGAGATATCTGTACACTGACGGATGTCTCTCAGTCCCCTCTCTCTCTCTCAGGGAGTTATCTGTACACTGACTGGTGTCTCTCAGTCCCTCGCACTCTCTCAGGGAGATATCTGTACACTGACTGTTGTCTCTCAGTCCCCTCTCTCAGGGAGATATCTGTACGCTGACTATTGTCTCTCAGTCCCTCTCTCTCTCTCAGGGAGATATCTGTACACTGACTGGTGTCTCTCAGTCCCCTCTCTCTCAGGGAGAAATCTGTACACTGACTGGTGTCTCTCAGTCCTCTCTCTCTCTCAGGGAGATATCTGTACACTGACTGGTGTCTCTCAGTCCCTCTCTCTCTCAGGGAGATATCTGTACACTGACTGGTGTCTCTCAGTACCTCTCTCTCTCAGGGAGATATCTGTACACTGACTGGTGTCTCTCAGTCCCTCTCTCTCTCTCAGGGAGATATCTGTACACTGACTGGTGTCTCTCAGTCCCCTCTCTCTCTCAGGGAGATATCTGTTCACTGACTGGTGTCTCTCTGTCCCCTCTCTCTCAGGGAGATACCTGTACACTGACTGGTGTCTCTCAGTCCCCTCTCTCTCAGGGAGATATCTGTACACTGACTGGTGTCTCTCAGTCCCTCTCTCTCTCAGGGAGATATCTGTACACTGACTGGTGTCTCTCAGTCCCCGCTCTCTCAGGGAGATATCTGTACACTGGTATCTCTCAGTCCCCGGTCTCTCAGGGAGATATCTGTACACTGACTGGTGTCTCTCAGTCCCTCTCTCTCAGGGAGATATCTGTACACTGACTGGTGACTCTCAGTCCCTCTCTCTCTCTCAGGGAGATATCTGTACACTGACTGGTGTCTCTCAGTCCCCTCTCTCTCTCAGGGAGATATCTGTACACTGACTGGTGTCTCTCAGTCCCTCTCTCTCTCTGAGGGAGATATCTGTACACTGACTGGTGTCTCTCAGTCCCTCTCTCTCAGGGAGATATCTGTACACTGACTGGTGTCTCTCAGTCCCCTCTCTCTCTCAGGGAGATATCTGTACACTGACTGGTGACTCTCAGTCCCTCTCTCTCTCTGAGGGAGATATCTGTACACTGACTGGTGTCTCTCAGTCCCTCTCTCTCAGGGAGATATCTGTACACTGACTGGTGTCTCTCAGTCCCCTCTCTCTCTCAGGGAGATATCTGTACACTGACTGGTGTCTCTCAGTCCTCCCTCTCTCAGGGAGATATCTGTACACTAACTGGTGTCTCTCAGTCCCACTCTCTCTCAGGGAGATATCTGTACACTGACTGGTGTCTCTCAGTCCCCGCTCTCTCAGGGAGATATCTGTACACTGACTGGTGTCTCTCAGTCCCCGCTCTCTCAGGGAGATATCTGTACACCGACTGGTGTCTCTCAGTCCCTCTGTCTCAGGGAGATATCTGTACACTGACTGGTGTCTCTCAGTCCCCTCTCTCTCAGGGAGATATCTGTACACTGACTGGTGTCTCTCAGTCCCTCTCTCTCTCAGGGTGATATCTGTACACTGACTGGTGTCTCTCAGTCCCTCTCTCAGGGAGATATCTGTACACTGACTGGTGTCTCTCAGTCCCTCTCTCAGGGAGATATCTGTACACTGACTGGTGTCTCTCAGTCCCTCTTTCTCAGGGAGATATCTGTACACTGACTGGTTTCTCTCAGTCCCTCTCTCTCTCAGGGAGATATCTGTACACTGACTGGTGTCTCTCAGTCCCCTCTCTCTCTCAGGGAGATATCTGTACACTGACTGGTGTCTCTCAGTCCCCTCTCTCTCTCAGGGAGATATCTGTACACTGACTGGTGTCTCTCAGTCCCCTCTCTCTCTCAGGGAGATATCTGTACACTGACTGGTGTCTCTCAGTCCCCTCTCTCTCTCAGGGAGATATCTGTACACTGACTGGTGTCTCTCAGTCCCTCTCTCTCTCAGGGAAATATCTGTACACTGACTGGTGTCTCTCAGTCCCCTCTCTCTCTCAGGGAGATATCTGTACACTGACTGGTGTCTCTCAGTCTCTCTCTCTCTCTCAGGGAGATATCTGCACACTGACTGGTGTCTCTCAGTCCCCTCTCTCTCTCAGGGAGATATCTGAACACTGACTGGTCTCTCTCAGTCCCGCTCTCCCTCTCAGGGAGATATCTGTATACTGACTGGTGTCTCTCAGTTCCATCTCTCTCTCAGGGAGATATCTGTACACTGACTGGTGTCTCGCAGTCCCCTCTCTCTCAGGGAGATATCTGTACACTGACTGATGTCTCTCAGTCCCCTCTCTCTCTCTCAGGGAGATATCTGTACACTGACTGGTGTCTCTCAGTCCCTCGCACTCTCTCAGGGAGATATCTGTACACTGACTGGTGTCTCTCAGTCCCCTCTCTCAGGGAGATATCTGTACGCTGAAGGGTGTCTCTCAGTCCCTCTCTCTCAGGGAGATATCTGTACACTGACTGGTGTCTCTCAGTCCCTCTCTCTCTCAGGGAGTTATCTGTACACTGACTGGTGTCTCTCAGTCCCCTCTCTCTCTCATGGAGATATCTGTACACTGACTGGTGTCTCTCAGTCCCCTCTCTCAGGGAGATATCTGTACACTGACTGGTGTCTCTCAGTCCCTCTCTCTCAGGGAGATATCTGTACACTGACTGATGTCTCTCAGTCCCTCTCTCTCTCTCAGGGAGATATCTGTACACTGACTGGTGTCTCTCAGTCCCTCTCTCTCAGGGAGATATCTGTACCCTGACTGGTGTCTCTCAGTCCCACTCTCTCTCAGGGAGATATCTGTACACTGACTTGTGTCTCACAGTCCCCTCTCTCTCAGGGAGATATCTGTACACTGACTGGTGTCTCTCAGTCCCTCTCTCTCTCTGAGGGAGATATCTGTACACTGACTGGTGTCTCTCAGTCCCTCTCTCTCAGGGAGATATCTGTACACTGACTGGTGTCTCTCAGTCCCCTCTCTCTCTCAGGGAGATATCTGTACACTGACTGGTGTCTCTCAGTCCCCTCTCTCTCTCAGCGAGATATCTGTACACTGACTGGTGTCTCTCAGTCCCTCTCTCTCTCAGGGAGATATCTGTACACTGACTGGAGTCTCTCAGTCCCCTCTCTCTCTCTCAGGGAGATATCTGTACACTGACTGGTGTCTCTCAGTCCTCCCTATCTCAGGGAGATATCTGTACACTAACTGGTGTCTCTCAGTCCCATTCTCTCTCAGGGAGATATCTGTACACTGACTGGTGTCTCTCAGTCCCCGCTCTCTCAGGGAGATATCTGTACACTGACTGGTGTCTCTCAGTCCCCGCTCTCTCAGGGAGATATCTGTACACTGACTGGTGTCTCTCAGTCCCTCTCTCTCAGGGAGATATCTGTACACTGACTGGTGTCTCTCAGTCACCCCTCTCTCTCAGGGTGATATCTGTACACTGACTGGTGTCTCTCAGTCCCTCTCTCAGGGAGATATCTGTACACTGACTGGTGTCTCTCAGTCCCTCTCTCAGGGAGATATCTGTACACTGACTGGTGTCTCTCAGTCCCTCTTTCTCAGGGAGATATCTGTACACTGACTGGTTTCTCTCAGTCCCTCTCTCTCTCAGGGAGATATCTGTACACTGACTGGTGTCTCTCAGTCCCCTCTCTCTCTCAGGGAGATATCTGTACACTGACTGGTGTCTCTCAGTCCCCTCTCTCTCTCAGGGAGATATCTGTACACTGACTGGTGTCTCTCAGTCCCCTCTCTCTCTCAGGGAGATATCTGTACACTGACTGGTGTCTCTCATTCCCCTCTCTCTCTCAGGGAGATATCTGTACACTGACTGGTGTCTCTCAGTCCCTCTCTCTCTCAGGGAGATATCTGTACGCTGACTGGTGTCTCTCAGTCCCCTCTCTCTCTCAGGGAGATATCTGTACACTGACTGGTGTCTCTCAGTCTCTCTCTCTCTCTCAGGGAGATATCTGCACACTGACTGGTGTCTCTCAGTCCCCTCTCTCTCTCACGGAGATATCTGAACACTGACTGGTCTCTCTCAGTCCCGCTCTCCCTCTCAGGGAGATATCTGTATACTGACTGGTGTCTCTCAGTTCCATCTCTCTCTCAGGGAGATATCTGTACACTGACTGGTGTCTCGCAGTCCCCTCTCTCTCAGGGAGATATCTGTACACTGACTGATGTCTCTCAGTCCCCTCTCTCTCTCTCAGGGAGATATCTGTACACTGACTGGTGTCTCTCAGTCCCTCGCACTCTCTCAGGGAGATATCTGTACACTGACTGGTGTCTCTCAGTCCCCTCTCTCAGGGAGATATCTGTACGCTGAAGGGTGTCTCTCAGTCCCTCTCTCTCAGGGAGATATCTGTACACTGACTGGTGTCTCTCAGTCCCTCTCTCTCTCAGGGAGTTATCTGTACACTGACTGGTGTCTCTCAGTCCCCTCTCTCTCTCATGGAGATATCTGTACACTGACTGGTGTCTCTCAGTCCCCTCTCTCAGGGAGATAACTGTACACTGACTGGTGTCTCTCAGTCCCTCTCTCTCAGGGAGATATCTGTACACTGACTCGTGTCTCTCAGTCCCTCTCTCTCTCTCAGGGAGATATCTGTACACTGACTGGTGTCTCTCAGTCCCTCTCTCTCAGGGAGATATCTGTACCCTGACTGGTGTCTCTCAGTCCCACTCTCTCTCAGGGAGATATCTGTACACTGACTTGTGTCTCACAGTCCCCTCTCTCTCAGGGAGATATCTGTACACTGACTGGTGTCTCTCAGTCCCCTCTCTCTCTCAGGGAGATATCTGTACACTGACTGGTGTCTCTCAGTCTCTCTTTCTCTCTCAGGGAGATATCCGCACACTGACTGGTGTCTCTCAGTCCCCTCTCTCTCTCAGGGAGATATCTGTACACTGACTGGTGTCTCTCAGTTTCCTCTCTCTCTCAGGGAGATATCTGTACACTGACTGGTGTCTCTCAATCCCCTCTCTCTCTCAGGGAGATATCTGTACACTGACTGGTGTCTCTCAGTCCCTCTCTCAGTGAGATATCTGTACACTGACTGGTGTCTCTCAGTCCCCTCTCTCTCTCAGGGAGATATCTGTACACTGACTGGTGTCTCTCAGTCCCCTCTCTCTCTCTCAGGGAGATATCTGTACACTGACTGGTGTCTCTCAGTCCCCTCTCTCTCTCAGGGAGATATCTGTACACTGACTGGTGTCTCTCAGTCTCTCTCTCTCTCTCAGGGAGATATCTGTACACTGACTGGTGTCTCTCAGTTTCCTCTCTCTCTCAGGTAGATATCTGTACACTGACTGGTGTCTCTCAGTCCCCCCTCTCTCTCAGGGAGATATCTGTACACTGACTGGTGTCTCTCAGTACCTCTCTCTCTCTCAGGGAGATATCTGTACACTGACTGATGTCTCTCAGTCCCCTCTCTCTCTCTCAGGGAGATATCTGTACACTGACTGGTGTCTCTCAGTCCCCTCTCTCTCAGGGAGACATCTGTACACTGACTGGTGTCTCTCAGTCCCCTCTCTCTCAGGGAGACATCTGTACACTGACTGGTGTCTCTCAGACCCTCCCTCTCTCTCAGGGAGATATCTGTACACTGACTGGTGTGTCTCAGTCCTCTCTCTCTCAGGGAGATATCTGTACACTGACTGGTGTCTCTCAGTCCCTCTCTCTCTCAGGGAGATATCTGTACACTGACTGGTGTCTCTCAGTCCCCGCTCTCTCAGGGAGATATCTGTACACTGATGTCTCTCAGTCCGCGGTCTCTCAGGGAGATATCTGTACACTGACTGGTGTCTCTCAGTCCCTCTCTCTCAGGGAGATATCTGTACATTGACTGGTGTCTCTCAGTCCCTCTCTCTCTCTCAGGGAGATATCTGTACACTGACTGGTGTCTCTAAGTCCCCTCTCTCTCTCAGGGAGATATCTGTACACTGACTGGTGTCTCGCAGTCCCGCTCTCTCTCAGGGAGATATCTGTACACTGACTGGTGTCTCTCAGTCCCCTCTCTCTCTCTCAGGGAGATATCTGTACTCTGTCTGGTGTCTCTCAGTCCTCTCTCTCTCAGGGAGATATCTGTACACTGACTGGTGTCTCTCATTCCCACTCTCTCTCAGGGAGATATCTGTACACTGACTGGTGTCTCTCAGTCCCCGCTCTCTCAGGGAGATATCTGTACACTGACTGGTGTCTCTCAGTCCCTCTCTCTCAGGGAGATATCTGTATACTGACTGGTGTCTCTCAGTACCCCCTCTCTCTCAGTTTGATATCTGTACACTGACTGGTGTCTCTCAGTCCCTCTCTCAGGGAGATATCTGTACACAGACTGGTGTCTCTCAGTCCCTTTCTCAGGGAGATATCTGTACACTGACTGGTGTCTCTCAGTCCCTCTTTCTCAGGGAGATATCTGTACACTGACTGGTGTCTCTCAGTCCCTCTTTCTCAGGGAGATATCTGTACACTGACTGGTTTCTCTCAGTCCCTCTCTCTCTCAGGGAGATATGTGAACACTGACTGGTGTCTCTCAGTCCCCTCTCTCTCTCAGGGAGATATCTGTACACTGACTGGTGTCTCTCAGTCCCCTCTCTCTCTCAGGGAGATATCTGTACACTGACTGGTGTCTCTCAGTCCCCTCTCTCTCTCAGGGAGATATCTGTACACTGACTGGTGTCTCTAAGTCCCTCTCTCTCTCAGGGAGATATCTGTACACTGACTGGTGTCTCTCAGTCCCCTCTCTCTCTCAGGGAGATATCTGTACACTGACTGGTGTCTCTCAGTCCCTCTCTCTCTCAGGGAGATATCTGTACACTGACTGGTGTCTCTCAGTCCCCTCTCTCTCTCAGGGAGATATCTGTACACTGACTGGTGTCTCTCAGTCTCTCTCTCTCTCTCAGGGAGATATCTGCACACTGACTGGTGTCTCTCAGTCCCCTCTCTCTCTCAGGGATATATCTGAACACTGACTGGTCTCTCTCAGTCCCGCTCTCCCTCTCAGGGAGATATCTGTATACTGACTGGTGTCTCTCAGTTCCATCTCTCTCTCAGGGAGATATCTGTACACTGACTGGTGTCTCGCAGTCCCCTCTCTCTCAGGGAGATATCTGTACACTGACTGATGTCTCTCAGTCCCCTCTCTCTCTCTCAGGGAGATATCTGTACACTGACTGGTGTCTCTCAGTCCCTCGCACTCTCTCAGGGAGATATCTGTACACTGACTGGTGTCTCTCAGTCCCCTCTCTCAGGGAGATATCTGTACGCTGAAGGGTGTCTCTCAGTCCCTCTCTCTCAGGGAGATATCTGTACACTGACTGGTGTCTCTCAGTCCCTCTCTCTCTCAGGGAGTTATCTGTACACTGACTGGTGTCTCTGAGTCCCCTCTCTCTCTCATGGAGATATCTGTACACTGACTGGTGTCTTTCAGTCCCCTCTCTCAGGGAGATATCTGTACACTGACTGGTGTCTCTCAGTCCCTCTCTCTCAGGGAGATATCTGTACACTGACTGGTGTCTCTCAGTCCCTCTCTCTCTCTCAGGGAGATATCTGTACACTGACTGGTGTCTCTCAGTCCCTCTCTCTCAGGGAGATATCTGTACCCTGACTGGTGTCTCTCAGTCCCACTCTCTCTCAGGGAGATATCTGTACACTGACTTGTGTCTCACAGTCCCCTCTCTCTCAGGGAGATATCTGTACACTGACTGGTGTCTCTCAGTCCCCTCTCTCTCTCAGGGAGATATCTGTACACTGACTGGTGTCTCTCAGTCTCTCTCTCTCTCTCAGGGAGATATCCGCACACTGACTGGTGCCTCTCAGTCCCCTCTCTCTCTCAGGGAGATATCTGTGCACTGACTGGTGTCTCTCAGTTTCCTCTCTCTCTCAGGGAGATATCTGTACACTGACTGGTGTCTCTCAATCCCCTCTCTCTCTCAGGGAGATATCTGTACACTGACTGGTGTCTCTCAGTCCCTCTCTCAGTGAGATATCTGTATAACTGACTGGTGTCTCTCAGTCCCTATCTCTCTCAGGGAGATATCTGTACACTGACTGGTGTCTCTCAGTCCCCTCTCTCTCAGGGAGATATCTGCACACTGACTGGTGTCTCTCAGTCCCCTCTCTCTCTCAGGGAGATATCTGTACACTGACTTGTGTCTCACAGTCCCCTCTCTCTCAGGGAGATATCTGTACACTGACTGGTGTCACTCAGTCCCCTCTCTCTCTCAGGGAGATATCTGTACACTGACTGGTGTCTCTCAGTCTCTCTCTCTCTCTCAGGGAGATATCTGTACACTGACTGGTGTCTCTCAGTTTCCTCTCTCTCTCAGGGAGATATCTGTACACTGACTGGTGTCTCTCAGTCCCCTCTCTCTCTCAGGGAGATATCTGTACACTGACTGGTGTCTCTCAGTACCTCTCTCTCTCTCAGGGAGATATCTGTACACTGACTGATGTCTCTCAGTCCCCTCTCTCTCTCTCAGGGAGATATCTGTACACTGACTGGTGTCTCTCAGTCCCCTCTCTCTCAGGGAGACATCTGTACACTGACTGGTGTCTCTCAGTCCCCTCTCTCTCAGGGAGACATCTGTACACTGACTGGTGTCTCTCAGACCCTCCCTCTCTCTCAGGGAGATATCTGTACACTGACTGGTGTGTCTCAGTCCTCTCTCTCTCAGGGAGATATCTGTACACTGACTGGTGTCTCTCAGTCCCTCTCTCTCTCAGGGAGATATCTGTACACTGACTGGTGTCTCTCAGTCCCCGCTCTCTCAGGGAGATATCTGTACACTGATGTCTCTCAGTCCCCGGTCTCTCAGGGAGATATCTGTACACTGACTGGTGTCTCTCAGTCCCTCTCTCTCAGGGAGATATCTGTACATTGACTGGTGTCTCTCAGTCCCTCTCTCTCTCTCAGGGAGATATCTGTACACTGACTGGTGTCTCTAAGTCCCCTCTCTCTCTCAGGGAGATATCTGTACACTGACTGGTGTCTCGCAGTCCCGCTCTCTCTCAGGGAGATATCTGTACACTGACTGGTGTCTCTCAGTCCCCTCTCTCTCTCTCAGGGAGATATCTGTACACTGTCTGGTGTCTCTCAGTCCTCTCTCTCTCAGGGAGATATCTGTACACTGACTGGTGTCTCTCATTCCCACTCTCTCTCAGGGAGATATCTGTACACTGACTGGTGTCTCTCAGTCCCCGCTCTCTCAGGGAGATATCTGTACACTGACTGGTGTCTCTCAGTCCCTCTCTCTCAGCGAGATATCTGTATACTGACTGGTTTCTCTCAGTACCCCCTCTCTCTCAGTTTGATATCTGTACACTGACTGGTGTCTCTCAGTCCCTCTCTCAGGGAGATATCTCTACACTGACTGGTGTCTCTCAGTCCCTTTCTCAGGGAGATATCTGTACACTGACTGGTGTCTCTCAGTCCCTCTTTCTCAGGGAGATATCTGTACACTGACTGGTGTCTCTCAGTCCCTCTTTCTCAGGGAGATATCTGTACACTGACTGGTTTCTCTCAGTCCCTCTCTCTCTCAGGGAGATATGTGAACACTGACTGGTGTCTCTCAGTCCCCTCTCTCTCTCAGGGAGATATCTGTACACTGACTGGTGTCTCTCAGTCCCCTCTCTCTCTCAGGGAGATATCTGTACACTGACTGGTGTCTCTCAGTCCCCTCTCTCTCAGGGAGATATCTGTACACTGACTGGTGTCTCTCAGTCCCCTCTCTCTCTCAGGGAGATATCTGTACACTGACTGGTGTCTCTCAGTCCCCTCTCTCTCAGGGAGATATCTGTACACTGACTGGTGTCTCTCAGTCCCTCTCTCTCTCTCTCAGGGTGATATCTGTACACTGACTGGTGTCTCTCAGTCCCCTCTCTCTCTCAGGGAGATATCTGTACACTGACTGGTGTCTCTCAGTCCCCTCTCTCTCTCAGGGAGATATCTGTACACTGACTGGTGTCTCTAAGTCCCTCTCTCTCTCAGGGAGATATCTGTACAATGACTGGTGTCTCTCAGTCCCCTCTCTCTCTCAGGGAGATATCTGTACACTGACTGGTGTCTCTCAGTCTCTCTCTCTCTCTCAGGGAGATATCTGAACACTGACTGGTGTCTCTCAGTCCCCTCTCTCTCTCAGGGAGATATCTGTACACTGACTGGTGTCTCTCAGTACCTCTCTCTCCCTCAGGGAGATATCTGTACACTGACTGATGTCTCTCAGTCCCCTCTCTCTCTCTCAGGGAGATATCTGTACACTGACTGGTGTCTCTCAGTCCCTCGCACTCTCTCAGTGAGATATCTGTACACTGACTGTTGTCTCTCAGTCCCCTCTCTCAGGGAGATATCTGTACGCTGACTATTGTCTCTCAGTCCCTCTCTCTCAGGGAGATATCTGTACACTGACTGGTGTCTCTCAGTCCCTCTCTCTCTCAGGGAGATATCTGTACACTGACTGGTGTCTCTCAGTCCCCTCTCTCTCTCAGGGAGATATCTGTACACTGACTGGTGTCTCTCAGTCCCCTCTCTCAGGGAGATATCTGTACACTGACTGGTGTCTCTCAGTCCCTCTCTCTCAGGGAGATATCTGTACACTGACTGGTGTCTCTCAGTCCCTCTCTCTCTCTCAGGGAGATATCTGTACACTGACTGGTGTCTCTCAGTCCCTCTCTCTCAGGGAGATATCTGTACACTGACTGGTGTCTCTCAGTCCCTCTCTCTCTCAGGGAGATATCTGTACACTGACTGGTGTCTCTCAGTCCCTCTCTCTCTCTCAGGGAGATATCTGTACACTGACTGGTGTCTCTCAGTCCCACTCTCTCTCAGGGAGATATCTGTACACTGACTGGTGTCTCTCAGTCCCTCTCTCTCTCTCAGGGAGATATCTGTACACAGACTGGTGTCTCTCAGTCCCTCTCTCTCTCAGGGAGATATCTGTACACTGACTGGTGTCTCTCAGTCCCCTCTCTCTCTCAGGGAGATATCTGTACACTGACTGGTGTCTCTCAGTCCCCTCTCTCTCTCACGGAGATATCTGTACACTGACTGGTGTCTCTCAATCCCCTCTCTCTCTCAGGGAGATATCTGTACACTGACTGGTGTCTCTCAGTCCCTCTCTCTCTCAGGGAGATATCTGTACACTGACTGGTGTCTCTCAGTCCCTCTCTCAGTGAGATATCTGTATAACTGTCTGGTGTCTCTCAGTCCCTATCTCTCTCAGGGAGATATCTGTACACTGACTGGTGTCTCTCAGTCCCCTCTCTCTGTCAGGGAGATATCTGTACACTGACTGGTGTCTCTCAGTCTCTCTCTCTCTCTCAGGGAGATATCTGCACACTGACTGGTGTCTCTCAGTTTCCTCTCTCTCTCAGGGAGATATCTGTACACTGACTGGTGTCTCTCAGGCCCCTCTCTCTCTCAGGGAGATATCTGTACACTGACTGGTGTCTCTCAGTACCTCTCTCTCTCTCAGGGAGATATCTGTACACTGACTGATGTCTCTCAGTCCCCTCTCTCTCTCTCAGGGAGATATCTGTACACTGACTGGTGTCTCTCAGTCCCTCGCACTCTCTCAGGGAGATATTTGTACACTGACTGGAGTCTCTCAGTCCCTCTCTCTCTCAGGGAGATATCTGTACACTGACTGGTGTCTCTCAGTCCCTCGCTCTCTCTCAGGGAGATATCTGAACGCTGACTGGTGTCTCTCAGTCCCTCTCTCTCTCAGGGAGATATCTGTACACTGACTGGTGTCTCTCAGTCCCTCTCTCTCTCAGGGAGATATCTGTACACTGACTGGTGTCTCTCAGTCCCCTCTCTCTCAGGGAGATATCTGTACACTGACTGATGTCTCTCAGACCCTCCCTCTCTCTCAGGGAGATATTTGTACACTGACTGGTGTGTCTCATTCCTCTCTCTCTCAGGGAGATATCTGTACACTGACTGGTGTCTCTCAGTCCCTCTCTCTCTCAGGGAGATATCTGTACACTGACTGGTGACTCTCAGTCCCCACTCTCTCAGGGAGATATCTGTACACTGGTGTCTCTCAGTCCCCGGTCTCTCAGGGAGATATCTGTACACTGACTGGTGTCTCTCAGTCCCTCTCTCTCAGGGAGATATCTGTACACTGACTGGTGTCTCTCAGTCCCTCTCTCTCTCTCAGGGAGATATCTGTACACTGACTGGTGTCTCTCAGTCCCCTCTCTCTCTCAGGGACATATCTGTACACTGACTGGTGTCTCGCAGTCCCTCTCTCTCTCAGGGAGATATCTGTACACTGACTGGTGTCTCTCAGTTCCCTCTCTCTCTCAGGGAGATATCTGCACACTGACTGGTGTCTCTCAGTACCTCTCTCTCCCTCAGGGAGATATCTGTACACTGACTGATGTCTCTCAGTCCCCTCTCTCTCTCTCAGGGAGATATCTGTACACTGACTGGTGTCTCTCAGTCCTCGCACTCTCTCAGGGAGATATCTGTACACTGACTGTTGTCTCTCAGTCCCCTCTCTCAGGGAGATATCTGTACGCTGACTATTGTCTCTCAGTCCCTCTCTCTCAGGGAGATATCTGTACACAGACTGGTGTCTCTCAGTCCCCTCTCTCTCTCAGGGAGATATCTGTACACTGACTGGTGGCTCTCAGTCCCCTCTCTCAGGGAGATATCTGTACACTGACTGGTGTCTCTCAGTCCCTCTCTCTCAGGGAGATATCTGTACACTGACAGGTGTCTCTCAGTCCCTCTCTCTCTCTCAGGGAGATATCTGTACACTGACTGGTGTCTCTCAGTCCCTCTCTCTCAGGGAGATATCTGTACACTGACTGGTGTCTCTCAGTCCCTCTCTCTCTCAGGGAGATATCTGTACACTGACTGGTGTCTCTCAGTCCCTCTCTCTCTCTCAGGGAGATATCTGTACACTGACTGGTGTCTCTCAGTCCCAACCTCTCTCAGGGAGATATCTGTACACTGACTGGTGTCTCTCAGTCCCTCTCTCTCTCTCAGGGAGATATCTGTACACTGACTGGTGTCTCTCAGTCCCTCTCTCTCAGGGAGATATCTGTACACTGACTGGTGTCTCTCAGTCCCTCTCTCTCTCAGGGAGATATCTGTACACTGACTGGTGTCTCTCAGTCCCCTCTCTCTCTCAGGGAGATATCTGTACACTGACTGGTGTCTCGCAGTCCCTCTCTCTCTCAGGGAGATATCTGTACACTGACTGGTGTCTCTCAGTTCCCTCTCTCTCTCAGGGAGATATCTGCACACTGACTGGTGTCTCTCAGTACCTCTCTCTCCCTCATGGAGATATCTGTACACTGACTGATGTCTCTCAGTCCCCTCTCTCTCTCTCAGGGAGATATCTGTACACTGACTGGTGTCTCTCAGTCCCTCGCACTCTCTCAGGGAGATATCTGTACACTGACTGTTGTCTCTCAGTCCCCTCTCTCAGGGAGATATCTGTACGCTGACTATTGTCTCTCAGTCCCTCTCTCTCAGGGAGATATCTGTACACTGACTGGTGTCTCTCAGTCCCCTCTCTCTCTCAGGGAGATATCTGTACACTGACTGGTGGCTCTCAGTCCCCTCTCTCAGGGAGATATCTGTACACTGACTGGTGTCTCTCAGTCCCTCTCTCTCAGGGAGATATCTGTACACTGACTGGTGTCTCTCAGTCCCTCTCTCTCTCTCAGGGAGATATCTGTACACTGACTGGTGTCTCTCAGTCCCTCTCTCTCAGGGAGATATCAGTACACTGACTGGTGTCTCTCAGTCCCTCTCTCTCTCAGGGAGATATCTGTACACTGACTGGTGTCTCTCAGTCCCTCTCTCTCTCTCAGGGAGATATCTGTACACTGACTGGTGTCTCTCAGTCCCAACCACTCTCAGGGAGATATCTGTACACTGACTGGTGTCTCTCAGTCCCTCTCTCTCTCTCAGGGAGATATCTGTACACTGACTGGTGTCTCTCAGTCCCTCTCTCTCAGGGAGATATCTGTACACTGACTGGTGTCTCTCAGTCCCTCTCTCTCTCAGGGAGATATCTGTACACTGACTGGTGTCTCTCAGTCCCCTCTCTCTCTCACGGAGATATCTGTACACTGACTGGTGTCTCTCAATCCCCTCTCTCTCTCACGGAGATATCTGTACACTGACTGGTGTCTCTCAGTCCCTCTCTCAGTGAGATATCTGTATAACTGACTGGTGTCTCTCAGTCCCTATCTCTCTCAGGGAGATATCTGTACACTGACTGGCGTCTCTCAGTCCCCACTCTCTCAGGGAGATATCTGTACACTGACTGGTGTCTCACAGTCCCCTCTCTCTCAGGGAGATATCTGTACACTGACTGGTGTCTCTCAGTCCCCTCTCTCTCTCAGGGAGATGTCTGTACACTGACTGGTGTCTCTCAGTCTCTCTCTCTCTCTCAGGGAGATATCTGCACACTGACTGGTGTCTCTCAGTCCCCTCTCTCTCTCAGGGAGATATCTGTACACTGACTGGTGTCTCTCAGTTTCCTCTCTCTCTCAGGGAGATATCTGTACACGGACTGGTGTCTCTCAGGCCCCTCTCTCTCTCAGGGAGATATCTGTACACTGACTGGTGTCTCTCAGTACCTCTCTCTCTCTCAGGGAGATATCTGTACACTGACTGATGTCTCTCAGTCCCCTCTCTCTCTCTCAGGGAGATATCTGTACACTGACTGGTGTCTCTCAGTCCCTCGCACTCTCTCAGGGAGATATGTGTACACTGACTGGAGTCTCTCAGTCCCTCTCTCTCTCAGGGAGATATCTGTACACTGACTGGTGTCTCTCAGTCCCTCGTTCTGTCTCAGGGAGATATCTGTACACTGACTGGTGTCTCTCAGTCCCTCTCTCTCAGGGAGATATCTGTACACTGACAGGTGTCTCTCAGTCCCTCTCTCTCTCTCAGGGAGATATCTGTACACTGACTGGTGTCTCTCAGTCCCTCTCTCTCAGGGAGATATCTGTACACTGACTGGTGTCTCTCAGTCCCTCTCTCTCTCAGGGAGATATCTGTACACTGACTGGTGTCTCTCAGTCCCTCTCTCTCTCTCAGGGAGATATCTGTACACTGACTGGTGTCTCTCAGTCCCAACCTCTCTCAGGGAGATATCTGTACACTGACTGGTGTCTCTCAGTCCCTCTCTCTCTCTCAGGGAGATATCTGTACACTGACTGGTGTCTCTCAGTCCCTCTCTCTCAGGGAGATATCTGTACACTGACTGGTGTCTCTCAGTCCCTCTCTCTCTCAGGGAGATATCTGTACACTGACTGGTGTCTCTCAGTCCCCTCTCTCTCTCAGGGAGATATCTGTACACTGACTGGTGTCTCGCAGTCCCTCTCTCTCTCAGGGAGATATCTGTACACTGACTGGTGTCTCTCAGTTCCCTCTCTCTCTCAGGGAGATATCTGCACACTGACTGGTGTCTCTCAGTACCTCTCTCTCCCTCATGGAGATATCTGTACACTGACTGATGTCTCTCAGTCCCCTCTCTCTCTCTCAGGGAGATATCTGTACACTGACTGGTGTCTCTCAGTCCCTCGCACTCTCTCAGGGAGATATCTGTACACTGACTGTTGTCTCTCAGTCCCCTCTCTCAGGGAGATATCTGTACGCTGACTATTGTCTCTCAGTCCCTCTCTCTCAGGGAGATATCTGTACACTGACTGGTGTCTCTCAGTCCCCTCTCTCTCTCAGGGAGATATCTGTACACTGACTGGTGGCTCTCAGTCCCCTCTCTCAGGGAGATATCTGTACACTGACTGGTGTCTCTCAGTCCCTCTCTCTCAGGGAGATATCTGTACACTGACTGGTGTCTCTCAGTCCCTCTCTCTCTCTCAGGGAGATATCTGTACACTGACTGGTGTCTCTCAGTCCCTCTCTCTCAGGGAGATATCAGTACACTGACTGGTGTCTCTCAGTCCCTCTCTCTCTCAGGGAGATATCTGTACACTGACTGGTGTCTCTCAGTCCCTCTCTCTCTCTCAGGGAGATATCTGTACACTGACTGGTGTCTCTCAGTCCCAACCACTCTCAGGGAGATATCTGTACACTGACTGGTGTCTCTCAGTCCCTCTCTCTCTCTCAGGGAGATATCTGTACACTGACTGGTGTCTCTCAGTCCCTCTCTCTCAGGGAGATATCTGTACACTGACTGGTGTCTCTCAGTCCCTCTCTCTCTCAGGGAGATATCTGTACACTGACTGGTGTCTCTCAGTCCCCTCTCTCTCTCACGGAGATATCTGTACACTGACTGGTGTCTCTCAATCCCCTCTCTCTCTCACGGAGATATCTGTACACTGACTGGTGTCTCTCAGTCCCTCTCTCAGTGAGATATCTGTATAACTGACTGGTGTCTCTCAGTCCCTATCTCTCTCAGGGAGATATCTGTACACTGACTGGCGTCTCTCAGTCCCCACTCTCTCAGGGAGATATCTGTACACTGACTGGTGTCTCACAGTCCCCTCTCTCTCAGGGAGATATCTGTACACTGACTGGTGTCTCTCAGTCCCCTCTCTCTCTCAGGGAGATGTCTGTACACTGACTGGTGTCTCTCAGTCTCTCTCTCTCTCTCAGGGAGATATCTGCACACTGACTGGTGTCTCTCAGTCCCCTCTCTCTCTCAGGGAGATATCTGTACACTGACTGGTGTCTCTCAGTTTCCTCTCTCTCTCAGGGAGATATCTGTACACGGACTGGTGTCTCTCAGGCCCCTCTCTCTCTCAGGGAGATATCTGTACACTGACTGGTGTCTCTCAGTACCTCTCTCTCTCTCAGGGAGATATCTGTACACTGACTGATGTCTCTCAGTCCCCTCTCTCTCTCTCAGGGAGATATCTGTACACTGACTGGTGTCTCTCAGTCCCTCGCACTCTCTCAGGGAGATATGTGTACACTGACTGGAGTCTCTCAGTCCCTCTCTCTCTCAGGGAGATATCTGTACACTGACTGGTGTCTCTCAGTCCCTCGTTCTGTCTCAGGGAGATATCTGTACACTGACTGGTGTCTCTCAGTCCCTCTCTCTCTCTCAGGGAGATATCTGTACACTGACTGGTGTCTCTCAGTCCCCTCTCTCTCAGGGAGATATCTGTACACTGACTGGTGTCTCTCAGTCCTCTCTCTCTCTCAGGGAGATATCTGTACACTGACTGGTGTCTCTCAGTCCCTCTCTCTCAGGGAGATATCTGTACACTGACTGGTGACTCTCAGTCCCTCTCTCTCTCAGGGAGATATCTGTACACTGACTGGTGTCTCTCAGTCCCCTCTCTCTCAGGGAGATATCTGTACACTGACTGGTGTCTCTCAGACCCTCCCTCACTCTCAGGGAGATATCTGTACACTGACTGGTGTGTCTCAGTCCTCTCTCTCTCAGGGAGATATCTGTACACTGACTGGTGTCTCTCAGTCCCTCTCTCTCTCAGGGAGATATCTGTACACTGACTGGTGTCTCTCAGTCCCCGCTCTCTCAGGGAGATATCTGTACACTGGTGTCTCTCAGTCCCCGGTCTCTCAGGGAGATATCTGTACACTGACTGGTGTCTCTCAGTCCCTCTCTCTCAGGGAGATATCTGTACACTGACTGGTGTCTCTCAGTCCCTCTCTCTCTCTCAGGGAGATATCTGTACACTGACTGGTGTCTCTCAGTCCCCTCTCTCTCTCAGGGAGATATCTGTACACTGACTGGTGTCTCGCAGTCCCTCTCTCTCTCAGGGAGATATCTGTACACTGACTGGAGTCTCTCAGTCCCCTCTCTCTCTCTCAGGGAGATATCTGTACACTGACTGGTGTCTCTCAGTCCTCTCTCTCTCAGGGAGATATCTGTACACTGACTGGTGTCTCTCAGTCCCACTCTCTCTCAGGGAGATATCTGTACACTGACAGGTGTCTCTCAGTCCCCGCTCTCTCAGGGAGATATCTGTCCACTGACTGGTGTCTCTCAGTCCCTCTCTCTCAGGGAGATATCTGTACACTGACTGGTGTCTCTCAGTCCCCACTCTCTCTCAGGGAGATATCTGTACACTGACTGGTGTCTCTCAGTCCCTCTCTCAGGGAGATATCTGTACACTGACTGGTGTCTCTCAGTCCCTTTCTCAGGGAGATATCTGTACACTGACTGGTGTCTCAGTCCCTCTTACTCAGGGAGATATCTGTACACTGACTGGTGTCTCTCAGTCCCCTCTCTCTCAGGGAGATATCTGTACACTGACTGGTGTCTCTCAGTCCCCTCTCTCTCAGGGAGATATCTGTACACTGACTGGTGTCTCTCAGTCCCGTCTCTCAGGGAGATATCTGTACACTGACTGGTGTCTCTCAGTCCCCTCTCTCTCTCAGGGAGATATCTGTACACTGACTGGTGTCTCTCAGTCCCTCTCTCTCTCTCAGGGAGATATCTGTACACTGACTGGTGTCTCTCAGTCCCTCTCTCAGGGAGATATCTGTACACTAATTGGTGTCTCTCAGTCCCTTTCTCAGGGAGATATCTGTACACTGACTGGTGTCTCTCAGTCCCTCTCTCTCAGGGAGATATCTGTACACTGACTGGTGTCTCTCAGTCCCTCTCTCTCTCAGGGAGATATCTGTACACTGACTGGTGTCTCTCAGTCCCTCTCTCTCTCAGGGAGATATCTGTACACTGACTGGTGTCTCTCACTCCCCTCGCTCTCAGGGAGATATCTGTACACTGACTGGTGTCTCTCAGTCCTCTCTCTCTCTCAGGGAGATATCTGTACACTGACTGGTGTCTCTCAGTCCCTCTCTCTCTCAGGGAGATATCTGTACACTGACTGGTGTCTCTCAGTCCCCTCTCTCTCAGGGAGATATCTGTACACTGACTGGTGTCTCTCAGTCCCCTCTCTCTCTCAGGGAGATATCTGTACACTGACTGGTGTCTCTCAGTCCCCTCTCTCTCTCAGGGAGATATCTGTACACTGACTGGTGTCTCTCAGTCCCCTCTCTCTCTCAGGGAGATATCTGTACACTGACTGGTGTCTCTCAGTCCCCTCTCTCTCTCAGGGAGATATCTGTACACTGACTGGTGTCTCTCAGTCCCCTCTCTCTCTCAGGGAGATATCTGTACACTGACTGGTGTCTCTCAGTCCCTCTCTCTCTCAGGGAGATATCTGTACACTGACTGGTGTCTCTCAGTCCCCTCTCTCTCTCAGGGAGATATCTGTACACTGACTGGTGTCTCTCAGTCTCTCTCTCTCAGGGAGATATCTGTACACTGACTGGTGTCTCTCAGTCTCTCTCTCTCTCTCAGGGAGATATCTGCACACTGACTGGTGTCTCTCAGTCCCCTCTCTCTCTCAGGGAGATATCTGTACACTGACTGGTGTCTCTCAGTCCCTCTCTCAGGGAGATATCTGTACACTGACTGGTGTCTCTCAGTCCCTTTCTCAGGGAGATATCTGTACACTGACTGGTGTCTCAGTCCCTCTTTCTCAGGGAGATATCTGTACACTGACTGGTGTCTCTCAGTTCCCTCTCTCTCAGGGAGATATCTGTACACTGACTGGTGTCTCTCAGTCCCCTCTCTCTCAGGGAGATATCTGTATACTGACTGGTGTCTCTCAGTCCCCTCTCTCAGGGAGATATCTGTACACTGACTGGTGTCTCTCAGTCCCTCTCTCTCTCAGGGAGATATCTGTACACTGACTGGTGTCTCTCAGTCCCTCTCTCAGGGAGATATCTGTACACTGACTGGTGTCTCTCAGTCCCTTTCTCAGGGAGATATCTGTACACTGACTGGTGTCTCTCAGTCCCTCTCTCTCAGGGAGATATCTGTACACTGACTGGTGTCTCTCAGTCCCTCTCTCTCTCAGGGAGATATCTGTACACTGACTGGTGTCTCTCAGTCCCTCTTTCTCAGGGAGATATCTGTACACTGACTGGTGTCTCTCAGTCCCCTCTCTCTCTCAGGGAGATATCTGTACACTGACTGGTGTCTCTCAGTCCCCTCTCTCTCTCAGGGAGATATCTGTACACTGACTGGTGTCTCTCAGTCCCCTCTCTCTCTCAGGGAGATATCTGTACACTGACTGGTGTCTCTCAGTCCCCTCTCTCTCTCAGGGAGATATCTGTACACTGACTGGTGTCTCTCAGTCCCCTCTCTCTCTCAGGGAGATATCTGTACACTGACTGGTGTCTCTCAGTCCCTCTCTCTCTCAGGGAGATATCTGTACACTGACTGGTGTCTCTCAGTCCCCTCTCTCTCTCAGGGAGATATCTGTACACTGACTGGTGTCTCTCAGTCCCCTCTCTCTCTCAGGGAGATATCTGTACACTGACTGGTGTCTCTCAGTCTCTCTCTCTCCCTCAGGGAGATATCTGCACACTGACTGGTGTCTCTCAGTCCCCTCTCTCTCTCAGGGAGATATCTGTACAATGACTGGTCTCTCTCAGGCCCGCTCTCCCTCTCAGGGAGATATCTGTACACTGACTGGTGTCTCTCAGTTCCCTCTCTCTCTCAGGGAGATATCTGTACTCTGACTGGTGTCTCTCAGTACCTCTCTCTCTCTCAGGGAGATATCTGTACACTGACTGATGTCTCTCAGTCCCCTCTCTCTCTCTCAGGGAGATATCTGTACACTGACTGGTGTCTCTCAGTCCCTCGCACTCTCTCAGGGAGATATCTGTACACTGACTGTTGTCTCTCAGTCCCCTCTCTCAGGGAGATATCTGTGCACTGACTATTGTCTCTCAGTCCCTCTCTCTCAGGGAGATATCTGTACACTGACTGGTGTCTCTCAGTCCCTCTCTCTCTCAGGGAGATATCTGTACACTGACTGGTGTCTCTCAGTCCCCTCTCTCTCTCAGGGAGATATCTGTACACTGACTGGTGTCTCTCAGTCCCCTCTCTCTCAGGGAGATATCTGTACACTGACTGGTGTCTCTCAGTCCCTCTCTCTCTCTCAGGGAGATATCTGTACACTGACTGGTGTCTCTCAGTCCCTCTCTCTCAGGGAGATATCTGTACACTGACTGGTGTCTCTCAGTCCCTCTCTCTCTCTCAGGGAGATATCTGTACACTGAAAGGTGTCTCTCAGTCCCTCTCTCTCAGGGAGATATCTGTACACTGACTGGTGTCTCTCAGTCTCTCTCTCTCTCTCAGGGAGATATCTGCACACTGACTGGTGTCTCTCAGTCCCCTCTCTCTCTCAGGGAGATATCTGTACACTGACTGGTGTCTCTCAGTCCCTCTCTCAGGGAGATATCTGTACACTGACTGGTGTCTCTCAGTCCCTTTCTCAGGGAGATATCTGTACACTGACTGGTGTCTCAGTCCCTCTTTCTCAGGGAGATATCTGTACACTGACTGGTGTCTCTCAGTCCCCTCTCTCAGGGAGATATCTGTACACTGACTGGTGTCTCTCAGTCCCTCTCTCTCTCAGGGAGATATCTGTACACTGACTGGTGTCTCTCAGTCCCTCTCTCAGGGAGATATCTGTACACTGACTGGTGTCTCTCAGTCCCTTTCTCAGGGAGATATCTGTACACTGACTGGTGTCTCTCAGTCCCTCTCTCTCAGGGAGATATCTGTACACTGACTGGTGTCTCTCAGTCCCTCTCTCTCTCAGGGAGATATCTGTACACTGACTGGTGTCTCTCAGTCCCTCTTTCTCAGGGAGATATCTGTACACTGACTGGTTTCTCTCAGTCCCTCTCTCTCTCAGGGAGATATCTGTACACTGACTGGTGTCTCTCAGTCCCCTCTCTCTCAGGGAGATATCTGTACACTGACTGGTGTCTCTCAGTTCCCTCTCTCTCAGGGAGATATCTGTACACTGACTGGTGTCTCTCAGTCCCCTCTCTCTCAGGGAGATATCTGTATACTGACTGGTGTCTCTCAGTCCCCTCTCTCAGGGAGATATCTGTACACTGACTGGTGTCTCTCAGTCCCTCTCTCTCTCAGGGAGATATCTGTACACTGACTGGTGTCTCTCAGTCCCTCTCTCAGGGAGATATCTGTACACTGACTGGTGTCTCTCAGTCCCTTTCTCAGGGAGATATCTGTACACTGACTGGTGTCTCTCAGTCCCTCTCTCTCAGGGAGATATCTGTACACTGACTGGTGTCTCTCAGTCCCTCTCTCTCTCAGGGAGATATCTGTACACTGACTGGTGTCTCTCAGTCCCTCTTTCTCAGGGAGATATCTGTACACTGACTGGTGTCTCTCAGTCCCCTCTCTCTCTCAGGGAGATATCTGTACACTGACTGGTGTCTCTCAGTCCCCTCTCTCTCTCAGGGAGATATCTGTACACTGACTGGTGTCTCTCAGACCCCTCTCTCTCTCAGGGAGATATCTGTACACTGACTGGTGTCTCTCAGTCCCCTCTCTCTCTCAGGGAGATATCTGTACACTGACTGGTGTCTCTCAGTCCCCTCTCTCTCTCAGGGAGATATCTGTACACTGACTGGTGTCTCTCAGTCCCTCTCTCTCTCAGGGAGATATCTGTACACTGACTGGTGTCTCTCAGTCCCCTCTCTCTCTCAGGGAGATATCTGTACACTGACTGGTGTCTCTCAGTCCCCTCTCTCTCTCAGGGAGATATCTGTACACTGACTGGTGTCTCTCAGTCTCTCTCTCTCCCTCAGGGAGATATCTGCACACTGACTGGTGTCTCTCAGTCCCCTCTCTCTCTCAGGGAGATATCTGTACAATGACTGGTCTCTCTCAGGCCCGCTCTCCCTCTCAGGGAGATATCTGTACACTGACTGGTGTCTCTCAGTTCCCTCTCTCTCTCAGGGAGATATCTGTACTCTGACTGGTGTCTCTCAGTACCTCTCTCTCTCTCAGGGAGATATCTGTACACTGACTGATGTCTCTCAGTCCCCTCTCTCTCTCTCAGGGAGATATCTGTACACTGACTGGTGTCTCTCAGTCCCTCGCACTCTCTCAGGGAGATATCTGTACACTGACTGTTGTCTCTCAGTCCCCTCTCTCAGGGAGATATCTGTGCACTGACTATTGTCTCTCAGTCCCTCTCTCTCAGGGAGATATCTGTACACTGACTGGTGTCTCTCAGTCCCTCTCTCTCTCAGGGAGATATCTGTACACTGACTGGTGTCTCTCAGTCCCCTCTCTCTCTCAGGGAGATATCTGTACACTGACTGGTGTCTCTCAGTCCCCTCTCTCTCAGGGAGATATCTGTACACTGACTGGTGTCTCTCAGTCCCTCTCTCTCTCTCAGGGAGATATCTGTACACTGACTGGTGTCTCTCAGTCCCTCTCTCTCAGGGAGATATCTGTACACTGACTGGTGTCTCTCAGTCCCTCTCTCTCTCTCAGGGAGATATCTGTACACTGAAAGGTGTCTCTCACTCCCTCTCTCTCAGGGAGATATCTGTACACTGACTGGTGTCTCTCAGTCTCTCTCTCTCTCTCAGGGAGATATCTGCACACTGACTGGTGTCTCTCAGTCCCCTCTCTCTCTCAGGGAGATATCTGTACACTGACTGGTGTCTCTCAGTCCCTCTCTCAGGGAGATATCTGTACACTGACTGGTGTCTCTCAGTCCCTTTCTCAGGGAGATATCTGTACACTGACTGGTGTCTCAGTCCCTCTTTCTCAGGGAGATATCTGTACACTGACTGGTGTCTCTCAGTCCCCTCTCTCAGGGAGATATCTGTACACTGACTGGTGTCTCTCAGTCCCTCTCTCTCTCAGGGAGATATCTGTACACTGACTGGTGTCTCTCAGTCCCTCTCTCAGGGAGATATCTGTACACTGACTGGTGTCTCTCAGTCCCTTTCTCAGGGAGATATCTGTACACTGACTGGTGTCTCTCAGTCCCTCTCTCTCAGGGAGATATCTGTACACTGACTGGTGTCTCTCAGTCCCTCTCTCTCTCAGGGAGATATCTGTACACTGACTGGTGTCTCTCAGTCCCTCTTTCTCAGGGAGATATCTGTACACTGACTGGTTTCTCTCAGTCCCTCTCTCTCTCAGGGAGATATCTGTACACTGACTGGTGTCTCTCAGTCCCCTCTCTCTCAGGGAGATATCTGTACACTGACTGGTGTCTCTCAGTCCCCTCTCTCTCTCAGGGAGATATCTGTACACTGACTGGTGTCTCTCAGTCCACTCTCTCTCTCAGGGAGATATCTGTACACTGACTGGTGTCTCTCAGTCCCCGCTCTCTCTCAGGGAGATATCTGTACACTTACTGGTGTCTCTCAGTCCCCTCTCTCTCTCAGGGAGATATCTGTACACTGACTGGTGTCTCTCAGTCCCCTCTCTCTCTCAGGGAGATATCTGTACACTCACTGGTGTCTCTCAGTCCCTCTCTCTCTCAGGGAGATATCTGTACACTGACTGGTGTCTCTCAGTCCCCTCTCTCTCTCAGGGAGATATCTGTACACTGACTGGTGTCTCTCAGTCTCTCTCTCTCTCTCAGGGAGATATCTGCACACTGACTGGTGTCTCTCAGTCCCCTCTCTCTCTCAGGGAGATATCTGTACAATGACTGGTCTCTCTCAGGCCCGCTCTCCCTCTCAGGGAGATATCTGTACACTGACTGGTGTCTCTCAGTTCCCTCTCTCTCTCAGGGAGATATCTGTACTCTGACTGGTGTCTCTCAGTACCTCTCTCTCTCTCAGGGAGATATCTGTACACTGACTGATGTCTCTCAGACCCCTCTCTCTCTCTCAGGGAGATATCTGTACACTGACTCGTGTCTCTCAGTCCCTCGCACTCTCTCAGGGAGATATCTGTACACTGACTGTTGTCTCTCAGTCCCCTCTCTCAGGGAGATATCTGTACACTGACTATTGTCTCTCAGTCCCTCTCTCTCAGGGAGATATCTGTACACTGACTGGTGTCTCTCAGTCCCTCTCTCTCTCAGGGAGATATCTGTACACTGACTGGTGTCTCTCAGTCCCCTCTCTCTCTCAGGGAGATATCTGTACACTGACTGGTGTCGCTCAGTCCCCTCTCTCAGGGAGATATCTGTACACTGACTGGTGTCTCTCAGTCCCCTCTCTCTCTCAGGGAGATATCTGTACACTGACTGGTGTCTCTCAGTCCCTCTCTCTCTCTCAGGGAGATATCTGTACACTGACTGGTGTCTCTCAGTCCCTCTCTCTCAGGGAGATATCTGTACACTGACTGGTGTCTCTCAGTCCCTCTCTCTCTCAGGGAGATATCTGTACACTGACTGGTGTCTCTCAGTCCCCCTCTCTCTCTCAGGGAGATATCTGTACACTGACTGGTGTCTCTCAGTCCCTCTCTCTCAGGGAGATATCTGTACACTGACTGGTGTCTCTCAGTCCCTCTCTCTCTCAGGGAGATATCTGTACACTGACTGGTGTCTCTCAGTCCCCTCTCTCTCTCAGGGAGATATCTGAACACTGACTGGTGTCTCTCAGTCCCATCTCTCTCTCTCAGGGAGATATCTGTACACTGACTGGTGTCTCTCAGTCCCTCTCTCTCTCTCAGGGAGATATCTGTACACTGACTGGTGTCTCTCAGTCCCTCTCTCTCAGGGAGATATCTGCACACTGACTGGTGTCTCTCAGTCCCCTCTCTCTCAGGGAGATATCTGTACACTGACTGGTGTCTCTCAGTCCCTCTCTCTCAGGGAGATATCTGTACACTGACTGGTGTCTCTCAGTCCCCTCTCTCTCTCAGGGAGATATCTGTACACTGACTGGTGTCTCTCAGTCCCTCTCTCTCAGGGAGATATCTGTACACTGACTGGTGTCTCTCAGTCCCTCTCTCTCTAAGGGAGATATCTGTACACTGACTGGTGTCTCTCAGTCCCTCTCTCTCTCAGGGAGATATCTGTACACTGACTGGTGTCTCTCAGTCCCTCTCTCTCTCTCAGGGAGATATCTGTACACTGACTGGTGTCTCTCAGTCCCTCTCTCTCTCTCAGGGAGATATCTGTACACTGACTGGTGACTCTCAGTGACTCTCAGTCCCTCTCTCTCTCAGGGAGATATCTGTACACTGACTGGTGTCTCTCAGTCCCTCTCTCTCAGGGAGATATCTGTACACTGACTGGTGTCACTCAGTCCCCTCTCTCTCTCAGGGAGATATCAGTACACTGACTGGTGTCTCTCAGTCCCTCTCTCTCTCTCAGGGAGATATCTGTACACTGACTGGTGTCTCTCAGTCCCTCTCTCTCTCAGGGAGATATCTGTACACTGACTGGTGTCTCTCAGTCCCCTCTCTCTCTCAGGGAGATATCTGTACACTGACTGGTGTCTCTCAGTCGCCTCTCTCTCTCAGGGAGATGTCTGTACATTGACTGGTGTCTCTCAGTCCTCTCTCTCTCTCAGGGAGATATCTGTACACTGACTGGTGTCTCTCAGTCCCTCTCTCTCTCAGGGAGATATCTGTACACTGACTGGTGTCTCTCAGTCTCTCTCTCTCTCAGCGAGATGTCTGTACATTGACTGGTGTCTCTCAGTCCCTCTCTCTCTCTCAGGGAGATATCAGTACACTGACTGGTGTCTCTCAGTCCCTCTCTCTCAGGGAGATATCTGTACACTGACTGGTGTCTCTCAGTCCCTCTCTCTCTCTGGGATATATCTGTACACTGACTGGTGTCTCTCAGTCCCCTCTCTCTCTCAGGGAGATATCTGTACACTGACTGGTGTCTCTCAGTCCCTCTCTCAGTGAAATATCTGTATAACTGACTGGTGTCTCTCAGTCCCTATCTATCTCAGGGAGATATCTGTACACTGACTGGTGTCTCTCAGTCCCCTCTCTCTCAGGGAGATATCTGTACACTGACTGGTGTCTCTCAGTCCCCTCTCTCTCTCAGGGAGATATCTGTACACTGACTTGTGTCTCACAGTCCCCTCTCTCTCAGGGAGATATCTGTACACTGACTGGTGTCTCTCAGTCCCCTCTCTCACTCAGGGAGATATCTGTACACTGACTGGTGTCTCTCAGTCTCTCTCTCTCTCTCAGGGAGATATCTGCACACTGACTGGTGTCTCTCAGTCCCCTCTCTCTCTCAGGGAGATATCAATACACTGACTGGTGTCTCTCAGTTTCCTCTCTCTCTCAGGGAGATATCTGTACACTGACTGGTGTCTCTCAGGCCCCTCTCTCTCTCAGGGAGATATCTGTACACTGACTGGTGTCTCTCAGTACCTCTCTCTCTCTCAGGGAGATATCTGTACACTGACTGATGTCTCTCAGTCCCCTCTCTCTCTCTCAGGGAGATATCTGTACACTGACTGGTGTCTCTCAGTCCCTCGCACTCTCTCAGGGAGATATCTGTACACTGACTGGAGTCTCTCAGTCCCTCTCTCTCTCAGGGAGATATCTGTACACTGACTGGTTTCTCTCAGTCCCTCGCTCTCTCTCAGGGAGATATCTGTACACTGACTGGTGTCTCTCAGTCCCTCTCTCTCTCTCAGGGTGATATCTGTACACTGACTGGTGTCTCTCAGTCCCCTCTCTCTCAGGGAGATATCTGTACACTGACTGGTGTCTCTCAGTCCTCTCTCTCTCTCAGGGAGATATCTGTACACTGACTGGTGTCTCTCAGTCCCTCTCTCTCAGGGAGATATCTGTACACTGACTGGTGTCTCTAAGTCCCTCTCTCTCTCAGGGAGATATCTGTACACTGACTGGTGTCTCTCAGTCCCCTCTCTCTCAGGGAGATATCTGTACACTGACTGGTGTCTCTCAGACCCTCCCTCTCTCTCAGGGAGATATCTGTACAATGACTGGTGTGTCTCAGTCCTCTCTCTCTCAGGGAGATATCTGTACACTGACTGGTGTCTCTCAGTCCCTCTCTCTCTCAGGGAGATATCGGTACACTGACTGGTGTCTCTCAGTCCCCGCTCTCTCAGGGAGATATCTGTACACTGGTGTCTCTCAGTCCCCGGTCTCTCAGGGAGATATCTGTACACTGACTGGTGTCTCTCAGTCCCTCTCTCTCAGGGAGATATCTGTACACTGACTGGTGTCTCTCAGTCCCTCTCTCTCTCTCAGGGAGATATCTGTACACTGACTGGTGTCTCTCAGTCCCCTCTCTCTCTCAGGGAAATATCTGTACACTGACGGGTGTCTCGCAGTCCCTCTCTCTCTCAGGGAGATATCTGTACACTGACTGGTGTCTCTCAGTCCTCTCTCTCTCAGGGAGATATCTGTACACTGACCGGTGTCTCTCAGTCCCACTCTCTCTCAGGGAGATATCTGTACACTGACTGGTGTCTCTCAGTCCCCACTCTCTCAGGGAGACATCTGTACACTGACTGGTGTCTCTCAGTCCCTCTCTCTCAGTTTGATATCTGTACACTGACTGGTGTCTCTCAGTCCCTCTCTCAGGGAGATATCTGTACACTGACTGGTGTCTCTCAGTCCCTTTCTCAGGGAGATATCTGTACACTGACTGGTGTCTCTCAGTCCCTCTTTCTCAGGGAGATATCTGTACACTGACTGGTGTCTCTCAGTCCCCTCTCTCTCTCAGGGAGATATCTGTACCCTGACTGGTGTCTCTCAGTCCCCTCTCTCTCTCAGGGAGATATCTGAACACTGACTGGTGTCTCTCAGTCCCCTCTCTCTCTCAGGGAGATATCTGTACACTGACTGGTGTCTCTCAATCAACTCTCTCTCTCAGGGAGATATCTGTACACTGACTGGTGTCTCTCAGTCCCTCTCTCTCTCAGGGAGATATCTGTACACTGACTGGTGTCTCTCAGTCCCCTCTCTCTCTCAGGGAGATATCTGTACACTGACTGGTGTCTCTCAGTCTCTCTCTCTCTCTCAGGGAGATATCTGCACACTGACTGGTGTCTCTCAGTCCCCTCTCTCTCTCAGGGAGATATCTGTACAATGACTGGTCTCTCTCAGGCCCGCTCTCCCTCTCAGGGAGATATCTGTACACTGACTGGTGTCTCTCAGTTCCCTCTCTCTCTCAGGGAGATATCTGTACACTGACTGGTGTCTCTCAGTACGTCTCTCTCTCTCAGGGAGATATCTGTACACTGACTGATGTCTCTCAGTCCCCTCTCTCTCTCTCAGGGAGATATCTGTACACTGACTGGTGTCTCTCAGTCCCTCGCACTCTCTCAGGGAGATATCTGTACACTGACTGTTGTCTCTCAGTCCCCTCTCTCAGGGAGATATCTGTACACTGACTATTGTCTCTCAGTCCCTCTCTCTCAGGGAGATATCTGTACACTGACTGGTGTCTCTCAGTCCTCTCTCTCTCAGGGAGATATCTGTACACTGACTGGTGTCTCTCAGTCCCCTCTCTCTCTCAGGGAGATATCTGTACGCTGACTGGTGTCGCTCAGTCCCTCTCTCAGGGAGATATCTGTACACTGACTGGTGTCTCTCAGTCCCTCTCTCTCAGGGAGATATCTGTACACTGACTGGTGTCTCTCAGTCCCTCTCTCTCTCTCAGGGAGATATCTGTACACTGAAAGGTGTCTCTCAGTCCCTCTCTCTCAGGGAGATATCTGTACACTGACTGGTGTCTCTCAGTCCCTCTCTCTCTCAGGGAGATATCTGTACACTGACTGGTGTCTCTCAGTCCCTCTCTCTCTCTCAGGGAGATATCTGTACACTGACTGGTGTCTCTCAGTCCCTCTCTCTCAGGGAGATATCTGTACACTGACTGGTGTCTCTCAGTCCCTCTCTCTCTCAGGGAGATATCTGTACACTGACTGGTGTCTCTCAGTCCCCCCTCTCTCTCAGGGAGATATCTGTACACTGTCTGGTGTCTCTCAGTCCCTCTCTCTCTCTCAGGGAGATATCTGTACACTGACTGGTGTCTCTCAGTCCCTCTCTCTCAGGGAGATATCTGTACACTGACTGGTGTCTCTCAGTCCCCTCTCTCTCAGGGAGATATCTGTACACTGACTGGTGTCTCTCAGTCCCCTCTCTCTCTCAGGGAGATATCTGTACACTGACTGGTGTCTCTCAGTCCCTCTCTCTCAGGGAGATATCTGTACACTGACTGGTGTCTCTCAGTCCCTCTCTCTCTCAGGGAGATATCTGTACACTGACTGGTGTCTCTCAGTCCCTCTCTCTCTCAGGGAGATATCTGTACACTGACTGGTGTCTCTCAGTCCCTCTCTCTCTCTCAGGGAGATATCTGTACACTGACTGGTGACTCTCAGTCCCTCTCTCTCTCAGGGAGATATCTGTACACTGACTGGTGTCTCTCAGTCCCTCTCTCTCAGGGAGATATCTGTACACTGACTGGTGTCACTCAGTCCCCTCTCTCTCTCAGGGAGATATCTGTACACTGACTGGTGTCTCTCAGTCCCTCTCTCTCTCTCAGGGAGATATCTGTACACTGACTGGTGTCTCTCAGTCCCTCTCTCTCTCAGGGAGATATCTGTACACTGACTGGTGTCTCTCAGTCCCCTCTCTGTCTCAGGGAGATATCTGTACACTGACTGGTGTCTCTCAGTCGCCTCTCTCTCTCAGGGAGATATCTGTACACTGACTGGTGTCTCTCAGTCCCTCTCTCTCTCAGGGAGATGTCTGTACATTGACTGGTGTCTCTCAGTCCCTCGCTCTCTCAGGGAGATATCTGTACACTGACTGGTGTCTCTCAGTCCCCTCTCTCTCAGGGAGATATCTGTACACTGACTGGTGTCTCTCAGTCCCTCTCTCTCAGGGAGATATCTGAACACTGACTGGTGTCTCTCAGTCCCCTCTCTATCAGAGAGATATCTGTACACTGACTGGTGTCTCTCAGTCCCCTCTCTCTCTCTCAGGGAGATATCTGTACACTGACTGGTGTCTCTCAGTACCCTCTCTCTCTCAGGGAGATATCTGTACACTGACTGGTGTCTCTCAGTCCTCTCTCTCTCTCAGGGAGATATCTGTACACTGACTGGGGTCTCTCAGTCCCTCTCTCTCTCAGGGAGATATCTGTACACTGACTGGTGTCTCTCAGTCCCCCTCTCTCTCTCAGGGAGATATCTGTACACTGACTGGTGTCTCTCAGTCCCTCTCTCTCAGGGAGATATCTGTACACTGACTGGTGTCTCTCAGTCCCTCTCTCTCTCAGGGAGATATCTGTACACTGACTGGTGTCTCTCAGTCCCCTCTCTCTCTCAGGGAGATATCTGAACACTGACTGGTGTCTCTCAGTCCCATCTCTCTCTCTCAGGGAGATATCTGTACACTGACTGGTGTCTCTCAGTCCCTCTCTCTCTCTCAGGGAGATATCTGTACACTGACTGGTGTCTCTCAGTCCCTCTCTCTCAGGGAGATATCTGCACACTGACTGGTGTCTCTCAGTCCCCTCTCTCTCAGGGAGATATCTGTACACTGACTGGTGTCTCTCAGTCCCTCTCTCTCAGGGAGATATCTGTACACTGACTGGTGTCTCTCAGTCCCCTCTCTCTCTCAGGGAGATATCTGTACACTGACTGGTGTCTCTCAGTCCCTCTCTCTCAGGGAGATATCTGTACACTGACTGGTGTCTCTCAGTCCCTCTCTCTCTAAGGGAGATATCTGTACACTGACTGGTGTCTCTCAGTCCCTCTCTCTCTCAGGGAGATATCTGTACACTGACTGGTGTCTCTCAGTCCCTCTCTCTCTCTCAGGGAGATATCTGTACACTGACTGGTGTCTCTCAGTCCCTCTCTCTCTCTCAGGGAGATATCTGTACACTGACTGGTGACTCTCAGTGACTCTCAGTCCCTCTCTCTCTCAGGGAGATATCTGTACACTGACTGGTGTCTCTCAGTCCCTCTCTCTCAGGGAGATATCTGTACACTGACTGGTGTCACTCAGTCCCCTCTCTCTCTCAGGGAGATATCAGTACACTGACTGGTGTCTCTCAGTCCCTCTCTCTCTCTCAGGGAGATATCTGTACACTGACTGGTGTCTCTCAGTCCCTCTCTCTCTCAGGGAGATATCTGTACACTGACTGGTGTCTCTCAGTCCCCTCTCTCTCTCAGGGAGATATCTGTACACTGACTGGTGTCTCTCAGTCGCCTCTCTCTCTCAGGGAGATGTCTGTACATTGACTGGTGTCTCTCAGTCCTCTCTCTCTCTCAGGGAGATATCTGTACACTGACTGGTGTCTCTCAGTCCCTCTCTCTCTCAGGGAGATATCTGTACACTGACTGGTGTCTCTCAGTCTCTCTCTCTCTCAGGGAGATGTCTGTACATTGACTGGTGTCTCTCAGTCCCTCTCTCTCTCTCAGGGAGATATCAGTACACTGACTGGTGTCTCTCAGTCCCTCTCTCTCAGGGAGATATCTGTACACTGACTGGTGTCTCTCAGTCCCTCTCTCTCTCTGGGATATATCTGTACACTGACTGGTGTCTCTCAGTCCCCTCTCTCTCTCAGGGAGATATCTGTACACTGACTGGTGTCTCTCAGTCCCTCTCTCAGTGAAATATCTGTATAACTGACTGGTGTCTCTCAGTCCCTATCTATCTCAGGGAGATATCTGTACACTGACTGGTGTCTCTCAGTCCCCTCTCTCTCAGGGAGATATCTGTACACTGACTGGTGTCTCTCAGTCCCCTCTCTCTCTCAGGGAGATATCTGTACACTGACTTGTGTCTCACAGTCCCCTCTCTCTCAGGGAGATATCTGTACACTGACTGGTGTCTCTCAGTCCCCTCTCTCACTCAGGGAGATATCTGTACACTGACTGGTGTCTCTCAGTCTCTCTCTCTCTCTCAGGGAGATATCTGCACACTGACTGGTGTCTCTCAGTCCCCTCTCTCTCTCAGGGAGATATCAATACACTGACTGGTGTCTCTCAGTTTCCTCTCTCTCTCAGGGAGATATCTGTACACTGACTGGTGTCTCTCAGGCCCCTCTCTCTCTCAGGGAGATATCTGTACACTGACTGGTGTCTCTCAGTACCTCTCTCTCTCTCAGGGAGATATCTGTACACTGACTGATGTCTCTCAGTCCCCTCTCTCTCTCTCAGGGAGATATCTGTACACTGACTGGTGTCTCTCAGTCCCTCGCACTCTCTCAGGGAGATATCTGTACACTGACTGGAGTCTCTCAGTCCCTCTCTCTCTCAGGGAGATATCTGTACACTGACTGGTTTCTCTCAGTCCCTCGCTCTCTCTCAGGGAGATATCTGTACACTGACTGGTGTCTCTCAGTCCCTCTCTCTCTCTCAGGGTGATATCTGTACACTGACTGGTGTCTCTCAGTCCCCTCTCTCTCAGGGAGATATCTGTACACTGACTGGTGTCTCTCAGTCCTCTCTCTCTCTCAGGGAGATATCTGTACACTGACTGGTGTCTCTCAGTCCCTCTCTCTCAGGGAGATATCTGTACACTGACTGGTGTCTCTAAGTCCCTCTCTCTCTCAGGGAGATATCTGTACACTGACTGGTGTCTCTCAGTCCCCTCTCTCTCAGGGAGATATCTGTACACTGACTGGTGTCTCTCAGACCCTCCCTCTCTCTCAGGGAGATATCTGTACAATGACTGGTGTGTCTCAGTCCTCTCTCTCTCAGGGAGATATCTGTACACTGACTGGTGTCTCTCAGTCCCTCTCTCTCTCAGGGAGATATCGGTACACTGACTGGTGTCTCTCAGTCCCCGCTCTCTCAGGGAGATATCTGTACACTGGTGTCTCTCAGTCCCCGGTCTCTCAGGGAGATATCTGTACACTGACTGGTGTCTCTCAGTCCCTCTCTCTCAGGGAGATATCTGTACACTGACTGGTGTCTCTCAGTCCCTCTCTCTCTCTCAGGGAGATATCTGTACACTGACTGGTGTCTCTCAGTCCCCTCTCTCTCTCAGGGAAATATCTGTACACTGACGGGTGTCTCGCAGTCCCTCTCTCTCTCAGGGAGATATCTGTACACTGACTGGTGTCTCTCAGTCCTCTCTCTCTCAGGGAGATATCTGTACACTGACCGGTGTCTCTCAGTCCCACTCTCTCTCAGGGAGATATCTGTACACTGACTGGTGTCTCTCAGTCCCCACTCTCTCAGGGAGACATCTGTACACTGACTGGTGTCTCTCAGTCCCTCTCTCTCAGTTTGATATCTGTACACTGACTGGTGTCTCTCAGTCCCTCTCTCAGGGAGATATCTGTACACTGACTGGTGTCTCTCAGTCCCTTTCTCAGGGAGATATCTGTACACTGACTGGTGTCTCTCAGTCCCTCTTTCTCAGGGAGATATCTGTACACTGACTGGTGTCTCTCAGTCCCCTCTCTCTCTCAGGGAGATATCTGTACCCTGACTGGTGTCTCTCAGTCCCCTCTCTCTCTCAGGGAGATATCTGAACACTGACTGGTGTCTCTCAGTCCCCTCTCTCTCTCAGGGAGATATCTGTACACTGACTGGTGTCTCTCAATCAACTCTCTCTCTCAGGGAGATATCTGTACACTGACTGGTGTCTCTCAGTCCCTCTCTCTCTCAGGGAGATATCTGTACACTGACTGGTGTCTCTCAGTCCCCTCTCTCTCTCAGGGAGATATCTGTACACTGACTGGTGTCTCTCAGTCTCTCTCTCTCTCTCAGGGAGATATCTGCACACTGACTGGTGTCTCTCAGTCCCCTCTCTCTCTCAGGGAGATATCTGTACAATGACTGGTCTCTCTCAGGCCCGCTCTCCCTCTCAGGGAGATATCTGTACACTGACTGGTGTCTCTCAGTTCCCTCTCTCTCTCAGGGAGATATCTGTACACTGACTGGTGTCTCTCAGTACGTCTCTCTCTCTCAGGGAGATATCTGTACACTGACTGATGTCTCTCAGTCCCCTCTCTCTCTCTCAGGGAGATATCTGTACACTGACTGGTGTCTCTCAGTCCCTCGCACTCTCTCAGGGAGATATCTGTACACTGACTGTTGTCTCTCAGTCCCCTCTCTCAGGGAGATATCTGTACACTGACTATTGTCTCTCAGTCCCTCTCTCTCAGGGAGATATCTGTACACTGACTGGTGTCTCTCAGTCCTCTCTCTCTCAGGGAGATATCTGTACACTGACTGGTGTCTCTCAGTCCCCTCTCTCTCTCAGGGAGATATCTGTACGCTGACTGGTGTCGCTCAGTCCCTCTCTCAGGGAGATATCTGTACACTGACTGGTGTCTCTCAGTCCCTCTCTCTCAGGGAGATATCTGTACACTGACTGGTGTCTCTCAGTCCCTCTCTCTCTCTCAGGGAGATATCTGTACACTGAAAGGTGTCTCTCAGTCCCTCTCTCTCAGGGAGATATCTGTACACTGACTGGTGTCTCTCAGTCCCTCTCTCTCTCAGGGAGATATCTGTACACTGACTGGTGTCTCTCAGTCCCTCTCTCTCTCTCAGGGAGATATCTGTACACTGACTGGTGTCTCTCAGTCCCTCTCTCTCAGGGAGATATCTGTACACTGACTGGTGTCTCTCAGTCCCTCTCTCTCTCAGGGAGATATCTGTACACTGACTGGTGTCTCTCAGTCCCCCCTCTCTCTCAGGGAGATATCTGTACACTGTCTGGTGTCTCTCAGTCCCTCTCTCTCTCTCAGGGAGATATCTGTACACTGACTGGTGTCTCTCAGTCCCTCTCTCTCAGGGAGATATCTGTACACTGACTGGTGTCTCTCAGTCCCCTCTCTCTCAGGGAGATATCTGTACACTGACTGGTGTCTCTCAGTCCCCTCTCTCTCTCAGGGAGATATCTGTACACTGACTGGTGTCTCTCAGTCCCTCTCTCTCAGGGAGATATCTGTACACTGACTGGTGTCTCTCAGTCCCTCTCTCTCTCAGGGAGATATCTGTACACTGACTGGTGTCTCTCAGTCCCTCTCTCTCTCAGGGAGATATCTGTACACTGACTGGTGTCTCTCAGTCCCTCTCTCTCTCTCAGGGAGATATCTGTACACTGACTGGTGACTCTCAGTCCCTCTCTCTCTCAGGGAGATATCTGTACACTGACTGGTGTCTCTCAGTCCCTCTCTCTCAGGGAGATATCTGTACACTGACTGGTGTCACTCAGTCCCCTCTCTCTCTCAGGGAGATATCTGTACACTGACTGGTGTCTCTCAGTCCCTCTCTCTCTCTCAGGGAGATATCTGTACACTGACTGGTGTCTCTCAGTCCCTCTCTCTCTCAGGGAGATATCTGTACACTGACTGGTGTCTCTCAGTCCCCTCTCTGTCTCAGGGAGATATCTGTACACTGACTGGTGTCTCTCAGTCGCCTCTCTCTCTCAGGGAGATATCTGTACACTGACTGGTGTCTCTCAGTCCCTCTCTCTCTCAGGGAGATGTCTGTACATTGACTGGTGTCTCTCAGTCCCTCGCTCTCTCAGGGAGATATCTGTACACTGACTGGTGTCTCTCAGTCCCCTCTCTCTCAGGGAGATATCTGTACACTGACTGGTGTCTCTCAGTCCCTCTCTCTCAGGGAGATATCTGAACACTGACTGGTGTCTCTCAGTCCCCTCTCTATCAGAGAGATATCTGTACACTGACTGGTGTCTCTCAGTCCCCTCTCTCTCTCTCAGGGAGATATCTGTACACTGACTGGTGTCTCTCAGTACCCTCTCTCTCTCAGGGAGATATCTGTACACTGACTGGTGTCTCTCAGTCCTCTCTCTCTCTCAGGGAGATATCTGTACACTGACTGGGGTCTCTCAGTCCCTCTCTCTCTCAGGGAGATATCTGTACACTGACTGGTGTCTCTCAGTCCCCTCTCTCTCTCAGGGAGATATCTGTACACTGACTGGTGTCTCTCAGTCCTCTCTCTCTCTCAGGGAGATATCTGTACACTGACTGGTGTCTCTCAGTCCCCTCTCTCTCAGGGACATATCTGTACACTGACTATTGTCTCTCAGTCCTCTCTCTCTCTCAGGGAGATATCTGTACACTGACTGGTGTCTCTCAGTCCCTCGCTCTCTCAGGGAGATATCTGTACACTGACTGGTGTCTCTCAGTCCCCTCTCTCTCTCAGGGAGATATCTGTACACTGACTGGTGTCTCTCAGTCCCCTCTCTCTCTCTCAGGGAGATATCTGTACACTGACTGGTGTCTCTCAGTCCCCTCTCTCTCTCTCAGGGAGATATCTGTACACTGACTGGTCTCTCTCAGTCCCTCTCTCTCTCTCTCGGAGATATCTGTACACTGACTGGTGTCTCTCAGTACCTCTCTCTCTCTCAGGGAGATATCTGTACACTGACTGGTGTCTCTCAGTCCCCTCTCTCTCAGGGAGATATCTGTACACTGACTGGTGTCTCTCAGTCCCCTCTCTCTCTCTCAGGGAGATATCTGTACACTGACTGGTGTCTCTCAGTCCCTCTCTCTCAGGGAGATATCTGTACACTGACTGGTGTCTCTCAGTCCCCTCACTCTCAGGGGGATATCTGTACACTGACTGGTGTCTCTCAGTCCCTCTCTCTCTCAGGGAGATATCTGTACACTGACTGGTGTCTCTCAGTCCCCTCACTCTCAGGGAGATATCTGTACACTGACTGGTGTCTCTCAGTCCCTCTCTCTCTCAGGGAGATATCTGTACACTGACTGGTGTCTCTCAGTCCCCTCTCTCTCTCTCAGGGAGATATCTGTACACTGACTGGTGTCTCTCAGTCCCCTCTCTCTCTCAGGGAGATATCTGTACACTGACTGGTGTCTCTCAGTCCCCTCTCTCTCTCAGGGAGATATCTGTACACTGACTGGTGTCTCTCAGTCCCCTCTCTCTCAGGGAGATATCTGTTCACTGACTGGTGTCTCTCAGTCCCCTTTCTCTCTCAGGGAGATATCTGTACACTGACTGGTGTCTCTCAGTCCCCTCTGTCTCTCAGGGAGATATCTGTACACTGACTGGTGTCTCTCAGTCCCTCTCTCTCTCTCTCAGGGAGATATCTGTACACTGACTGGTGTCTCTCAGTCCCCTCTCTCTCTCAGGGAGATATCTGTACACTGACTGGTGTCTCTCAGTCCCCTCTCTCTCAGGGAGATATCTGTACACTGACTGGTGTCTCTCAGTCCCCTCTCTCTCTCAGGGAGATATCTGTACACTGACTGGTGTCTCTCAGTCCCCTCTCTCTCAGGGAGATATCTGTACACTGACTGGTGTCTCTCAGTTCCCTCTCTCTCTCAGGGAGATATCTGTACACTGACTGGTGTCTCTCAGTACCTCTCTCTCTCTCAGGGAGATATCTGTACACTGACTGATGTCTCTCAGTCCCCTCTCTCTCTCTCAGGGAGATATCTGTACACTGACTGGTGTCTCTCAGTCCCTCGCACTCTCTCAGGGAGATATCTTTACACTGACTGGTGTCTCTCAGTCCCCTCTCTCAGGGAGATATCTGTACGCTGACTGGTGTCTCTCAGTCCCTCTCTCTCAGGGAGATATCTGTACACTGATTGGTGTCTCTCAGTCCTCTCTCTCTCTCAGGGAGATATCTGTACACTGACTGGTGTCTCTCAGTCCCCTCTCTCTCTCAGGGAGATATCTGTACACTGACTGGTGTCTCTCAGTCCCTCTCTCTCAGGGAGATATCTCTACACTGACTGGTGTCTCTCAGTCCACTCTCTCTCAGGGAGATATCTGTACACTGACTGGTGTCTCTCAGTCCCTCTCTCTCTCAGGGAGATATCTGTACACTGACTGGTGTCTCTCAGTCCCCTCTCTCTCAGGGAGATATCTGTACACTGACTGGTGTCTCTCAGTCCCTCTCTCTCTCAGGGAGATGTCTGTACACTGACTGGTGTCTCTCAGTCCCTCTCTCTCAGGGAGATATCTGTACACTGACTGGTGTCTCTCAGTCCCCTCTCTCTCAGGGAGATATCTCTACACTGACTGGTGTCTCTCAGTCCCTCTCTCTCTCAGGGAGATATCTGTACACTGACTGGTGTCTCTCAGTCCCTCTCTCTCTCTCAGGGAGATATCTGTACACTGACTGGTGTCTCTCAGTCCCTCTCTCTCTCTCAGGGAGATATCTGTACACTGACTGGTGTCTCTCAGTCCCTCTCTCTCTCAGGGAGATATCTGTACACTGACTGGTGTCTCTCAGTCCCTCTCTCTCAGGGAGATATCTGTACACTGACTGGTGTCTCTCAGTCCCCTCTCTCTCAGGGAGATATCTGTACACTGACTGGTGTCTCTCAGTCCCCTCTCTCTCTCAGGGAGATATCTTTACACTGACTGGTGTCTCTCAGTCCCTCTCTCTCTCAGGGAGATATCTGTACAATGACTGGTCTCTCTCAGGCCCGCTCTCCCTCTCAGGGAGATATCTGTACACTGACTGGTGTCTCTCAGTTCCCTCTCTCTCTCAGGGAGATATCTGTACACTGACTGGTGTCTCTCAGTACGTCTCTCTCTCTCAGGGAGATATCTGTACACTGACTGATGTCTCTCAGTCCCCTCTCTCTCTCTCAGGGAGATATCTGTACACTGACTGGTGTCTCTCAGTCCCTCGCACTCTCTCAGGGAGATATCTGTACACTGACTGTTGTCTCTCAGTCCCCTCTCTCAGGGAGATATCTGTACACTGACTATTGTCTCTCAGTCCCTCTCTCTCAGGGAGATATCTGTACACTGACTGGTGTCTCTCAGTCCTCTCTCTCTCAGGGAGATATCTGTACACTGACTGGTGTCTCTCAGTCCCCTCTCTCTCTCAGGGAGATATCTGTACGCTGACTGGTGTCGCTCAGTCCCTCTCTCAGGGAGATATCTGTACACTGACTGGTGTCTCTCAGTCCCTCTCTCTCAGGGAGATATCTGTACACTGACTGGTGTCTCTCAGTCCCTCTCTCTCTCTCAGGGAGATATCTGTACACTGAAAGGTGTCTCTCAGTCCCTCTCTCTCAGGGAGATATCTGTACACTGACTGGTGTCTCTCAGTCCCTCTCTCTCTCAGGGAGATATCTGTACACTGACTGGTGTCTCTCAGTCCCTCTCTCTCTCTCAGGGAGATATCTGTACACTGACTGGTGTCTCTCAGTCCCTCTCTCTCAGGGAGATATCTGTACACTGACTGGTGTCTCTCAGTCCCTCTCTCTCTCAGGGAGATATCTGTACACTGACTGGTGTCTCTCAGTCCCCCCTCTCTCTCAGGGAGATATCTGTACACTGTCTGGTGTCTCTCAGTCCCTCTCTCTCTCTCAGGGAGATATCTGTACACTGACTGGTGTCTCTCAGTCCCTCTCTCTCAGGGAGATATCTGTACACTGACTGGTGTCTCTCAGTCCCCTCTCTCTCAGGGAGATATCTGTACACTGACTGGTGTCTCTCAGTCCCCTCTCTCTCTCAGGGAGATATCTGTACACTGACTGGTGTCTCTCAGTCCCTCTCTCTCAGGGAGATATCTGTACACTGACTGGTGTCTCTCAGTCCCTCTCTCTCTCAGGGAGATATCTGTACACTGACTGGTGTCTCTCAGTCCCTCTCTCTCTCAGGGAGATATCTGTACACTGACTGGTGTCTCTCAGTCCCTCTCTCTCTCTCAGGGAGATATCTGTACACTGACTGGTGACTCTCAGTCCCTCTCTCTCTCAGGGAGATATCTGTACACTGACTGGTGTCTCTCAGTCCCTCTCTCTCAGGGAGATATCTGTACACTGACTGGTGTCACTCAGTCCCCTCTCTCTCTCAGGGAGATATCTGTACACTGACTGGTGTCTCTCAGTCCCTCTCTCTCTCTCAGGGAGATATCTGTACACTGACTGGTGTCTCTCAGTCCCTCTCTCTCTCAGGGAGATATCTGTACACTGACTGGTGTCTCTCAGTCCCCTCTCTGTCTCAGGGAGATATCTGTACACTGACTGGTGTCTCTCAGTCGCCTCTCTCTCTCAGGGAGATATCTGTACACTGACTGGTGTCTCTCAGTCCCTCTCTCTCTCAGGGAGATGTCTGTACATTGACTGGTGTCTCTCAGTCCCTCGCTCTCTCAGGGAGATATCTGTACACTGACTGGTGTCTCTCAGTCCCCTCTCTCTCAGGGAGATATCTGTACACTGACTGGTGTCTCTCAGTCCCTCTCTCTCAGGGAGATATCTGAACACTGACTGGTGTCTCTCAGTCCCCTCTCTATCAGAGAGATATCTGTACACTGACTGGTGTCTCTCAGTCCCCTCTCTCTCTCTCAGGGAGATATCTGTACACTGACTGGTGTCTCTCAGTACCCTCTCTCTCTCAGGGAGATATCTGTACACTGACTGGTGTCTCTCAGTCCTCTCTCTCTCTCAGGGAGATATCTGTACACTGACTGGGGTCTCTCAGTCCCTCTCTCTCTCAGGGAGATATCTGTACACTGACTGGTGTCTCTCAGTCCCCTCTCTCTCTCAGGGAGATATCTGTACACTGACTGGTGTCTCTCAGTCCTCTCTCTCTCTCAGGGAGATATCTGTACACTGACTGGTGTCTCTCAGTCCCCTCTCTCTCAGGGACATATCTGTACACTGACTATTGTCTCTCAGTCCTCTCTCTCTCTCAGGGAGATATCTGTACACTGACTGGTGTCTCTCAGTCCCTCGCTCTCTCAGGGAGATATCTGTACACTGACTGGTGTCTCTCAGTCCCCTCTCTCTCTCAGGGAGATATCTGTACACTGACTGGTGTCTCTCAGTCCCCTCTCTCTCTCTCAGGGAGATATCTGTACACTGACTGGTGTCTCTCAGTCCCCTCTCTCTCTCTCAGGGAGATATCTGTACACTGACTGGTCTCTCTCAGTCCCTCTCTCTCTCTCTCGGAGATATCTGTACACTGACTGGTGTCTCTCAGTCCCTCTCTCTCTCTCAGGGAGATATCTGTACACTGACTGGTGTCTCTCAGTCCCCTCTCTCTCAGGGAGATATCTGTACACTGACTGGTGTCTCTCAGTCCCCTCTCTCTCTCTCAGGGAGATATCTGTACACTGACTGGTGTCTCTCAGTCCCTCTCTCTCAGGGAGATATCTGTACACTGACTGGTGTCTCTCAGTCCCCTCACTCTCAGGGAGATAACTGTACACTGACTGGTGTCTCTCAGTCCCTCTCTCTCTCAGGGAGATATCTGTACACTGACTGGTGTCTCTCAGTCCCCTCACTCTCAGGGAGATATCTGTACACTGACTGGTGTCTCTCAGTCCCTCTCTCTCTCAGGGAGATATCTGTACACTGACTGGTGTCTCTCAGTCCCCTCTCTCTCTCTCAGGGAGATATCTGTACACTGACTGGTGTCTCTCAGTCCCCTCTCTCTCTCAGGGAGATATCTGTACACTGACTGGTGTCTCTCAGTCCCCTCTCTCTCTCAGGGAGATATCTGTACACTGACTGGTGTCTCTCAGTCCCCTCTCTCTCAGGGAGATATCTGTTCACTGACTGGTGTCTCTCAGTCCCCTTTCTCTCTCAGGGAGATATCTGTACACTGACTGGTGTCTCTCAGTCCCCTCTGTCTCTCAGGGAGATATCTGTACACTGACTGGTGTCTCTCAGTCCCTCTCTCTCTCTCTCAGGGAGATATCTGTACACTGACTGGTGTCTCTCAGTCCCCTCTCTCTCTCAGGGAGATATCTGTACACTGACTGGTGTCTCTCAGTCCCCTCTCTCTCAGGGAGATATCTGTACACTGACTGGTGTCTCTCAGTCCCCTGTCTCTCTCAGGGAGATATCTGTACACTGACTGGTGTCTCTCAGTCCCCTCTCTCTCAGGGAGATATCTGTACACTGACTGGTGTCTCTCAGTTCCCTCTCTCTCTCAGGGAGATATCTGTACACTGACTGGTGTCTCTCAGTACCTCTCTCTCTCTCAGGGAGATATCTGTAAACTGACTGATGTCTCTCAGTCCCCTCTCTCTCTCTCAGGGAGATATCTGTACACTGACTGGTGTCTCTCAGTCCCTCGCACTCTCTCAGGGAGATATCTTTACACTGACTGGTGTCTCTCAGTCCCCTCTCTCAGGGAGATATCTGTACGCTGACTGGTGTCTCTCAGTCCCTCTCTCTCAGGGAGATATCTGTACACTGATTGGTGTCTCTCAGTCCTCTCTCTCTCTCAGGGAGATATCTGTACACTGACTGGTGTCTCTCAGTCCCCTCTCTCTCTCAGGGAGATATCTGTACACTGACTGGTGTCTCTCAGTCCCTCTCTCTCAGGGAGATATCTCTACACTGACTGGTGTCTCTCAGTCCACTCTCTCTCAGGGAGATATCTGTACACTGACTGGTGTCTCTCAGTCCCTCTCTCTCTCAGGGAGATATCTGTACACTGACTGGTGTCTCTCAGTCCCCTCTCTCTCAGGGAGATATCTGTACACTGACTGGTGTCTCTCAGTCCCTCTCTCTCTCAGGGAGATGTCTGTACACTGACTGGTGTCTCTCAGTCCCTCTCTCTCAGGGAGATATCTGTACACTGACTGGTGTCTCTCAGTCCCCTCTCTCTCAGGGAGATATCTCTACACTGACTGGTGTCTCTCAGTCCCTCTCTCTCTCAGGGAGATATCTGTACACTGACTGGTGTCTCTCAGTCCCTCTCTCTCTCTCAGGGAGATATCTGTACACTGACTGGTGTCTCTCAGTCCCTCTCTCTCTCCCAGGGAGATATCTGTACACTGACTGGTGTCTCTCAGTCCCTCTCTCTCTCAGGGAGATATCTGTACACTGACTGGTGTCTCTCAGTCCCTCTCTCTCAGGGAGATATCTGTACACTGACTGGTGTCTCTCAGTCCCCTCTCTCTCAGGGAGATATCTGTACACTGACTGGTGTCTCTCAGTCCCCTCTCTCTCTCAGGGAGATATCTTTACACTGACTGGTGTCTCTCAGTCCCTCTCTCTCTCAGGGAGATATCTGTACACTGACTGGTGTCTCTCAGTCCCCTCTCTCTCAGGGAGATATCTGTACACGGACTGGTGTCTCTCAGTCCCTCTCTCTCTCAGGGAGATGTCTGTACACTGACTGGTGTCTCTCAGTCCCCTCTCTCTCAGGGAGAAATCTGTACACTGACTGGTGTCTCTCAGTCCCTCTCTCTCAGGGAGATATCTGTACACTGACTGGTGTCTCTCAGTCCCTCTCTCTCTCAGGGAGATATCTGTACACTGACTGGTGTCTATCAGTCCCCTCTCTCTCAGGGAGATATCTGTACACTGACTGGTGTCTCTCAGTCCCTCTCTCTCTCAGGGAGATGTCTGTACACTGACTGGTGTCTCTCAGTCCCATCTCTCTCTCAGGGAGATATATGTACACTGACTGGTGTCTCTCAGTCCCCTCTCTCTCAGGGAGATGTCTGTACATTGACTGGTGTCTCTCAGTCCTCTCTCTCTCTCAGGGAGATATCTGTACACTGACTGGTGTCTCTCAGTCCCTCTCTCTCTCAGGGAGATATCTGTACACTGACTGGTGTCTCTCAGTCCCCTCTCTCTCAGGGAGATATCTGTACACTGACTGGTGTCTCTCAGTCTCCTCTCTCTCTCAGGGAGATATCTGTACACTGACTGGTGTCTCTCAGTCCCCTCTCTCTCAGGGAGATGTCTGTACATTGACTGGTGTCTCTCCGTCCTCTCTCTCTCTCAGGGAGATATCTGTACACTGACTGGTGTCTCTCAGTCCCTCTCTCTCAGGGAGATATCTGTACACTGACTGGTGTCTCTCAGTCCCCTCTCTCTCTCAGGGAGATATCTGTACACTGACTGGTGTCTCTCAGTCCCACGCTCTCTCTCAGGGAGATATCTGTACACTGACTGGTGTCTCTCAGTCCCCTCTCTCTCTCTCAGGGAGATATCTGTACACTGACTGGTGTCTCTCAGTCCCCTCTCTCTCTCTCAGGGAGATATCTGTACACTGACGGGTGTCTCTCAGTCCCTCTCTCTCAGGGAGATATCTGTACACTGACTGGTGTCTCTCAGTCCCCTCTCTCTCTCAGGGAGATATCTGTACACTGACTGGTGTCTCTCAGTCCCTCTCTCTCTCTCAGGGAGATATCTGTACACTGACTGGTGTCTCTCAGTCCCCTCTCTCTCAGGGAGATATCTGTACACTGACTGGTGTCTCACAGTCCCCTCTCTCTCTCAGGGAGATATCTGTACACTGACTGGTGTCTCCCAGACCCTCTCACTCTCTCTCAGGGAGATATCTGTACACTGACTGGTGTCTCTCAGTCCCCTCTCTCTCTCAGGGAGATATCTGTACACTGACTGGTGTCTCTCAGTCCCCTCTCTCTCAGGGAGATATCTGTACACTGACTGGTGTCTCTCAGTCCCCTCTCTCTCTCAGGGAGATATCTGTACACTGACTGGTGTCTCTCAGTCCCCTCTCTCTCAGGGAGATATCTGTACACTGACTGGTGTCTCTCAGTTCCCTCTCTCTCTCAGGGAGATATCTGTACACTGACTGGTGTCTCTCAGTACCTCTCTCTCTCTCAGGGAGATATCTGTACACTGACTGATGTCTCTCAGTCCCCTCTCTCTTTCTCAGGGAGATATCTGTACACTGACTGGTGTCTCTCATTCCCTCGCACTCTCTCAGGGAGATATCTGTACACTGACTGGTGTCTCTCAGTCCCCTCTCTCAGGGAGATATCTGTACGCTGACTGGTGTCTCACAGTCCCTCTCTCTCTCTCAGGGAGATATCTGTACACTGTCTGGTGTCTCTCAGTCCCTCTCTCTCAGGGAGATATCTGTACACTGACTGGTGTCTCTCAGTCCTCTCTCTCTCTCAGGGAGATATCTGTACACTGACTGGTGTCTCTCAGTCCCCTCTCTCTCTCAGGGAGATATCTGTACACTGACTGGTGTCTCTCAGTCCCCTCTCTCAGGGAGATATCTGTACACTGACTGTTGTCTCTCAGTCCCTCTCTCTCAGGGAGATATCTGTACACTGACTGGTGTCTCTCAGTCCCTCTCTCTCTCTCAGGGAGATATCTGTACACTGACTGGTGTCTCTCAGTCCCTCTCTCTCAGGGAGATATCTGTACACTGACTGGTGTCTCTCAGTCCCCTCTCTCTCAGGGAGATATCTCTACACTGACTGGTGTCTCTCAGTCCCTCTCTCTCTCAGGGAGATATCTGTACACTGACTGGTGTCTCTCAGTCCCTCTCTCTCTCTCAGGGAGATATCTGTACACTGACTGGTGTCTCTCAGTCCCCTCTCTCTCAGGGAGATATCTGTACACTGACTCGTGTCTCTCAGTCCCCTCTCTCTCTCAGGGAGATATCTGTACACTGACTGGTCTCTCTCAGTCCCTCTCTCTCTCAGCGAGATATCTGTACACTGACTGGTGTCTCTCAGTCCCCTCTCTCTCAGGTAGATATCTGTACACTGACTGGTGTCTCTCAGTCCCTCTCTCTCAGGGAGATATCTGTACACTGACTGGTGTCTCTCAGTCCCTCTCTCTCACAGGGAGATATCTGTACACTGACTGGTGTCTCTCAGTCCCTCTCTCTCTCAGGGAGATATCTCTACACTGACTGGTGTCTCTCAGTCCCTCTCTCTCTCAGGGGGATATCTGTACACTGACTGGTGTCTCTCAGTCCCTCTCTCTCTCTCAGGGAGATATCTGTACACTGACTGGTGTCTCTCAGTCCCTCTCTCTCTCTCAGGGAGATATCTGTACACTGACTGGTGTCTCTCAGTCCCCTCTCTCTCTCAGGGAGATATCTGTACACTGACTGGTGTCTCTCAGTCCCTCTCTCTCAGGGAGATATCTGTACACTGACTGGTGTCTCTCAGTCCCCTCTCTCTCAGGGAGATATCTGTACACTGACAGGTGTCTCTCAGTCCGCTCTCTCTCTCAGGGAGATATCTGTACACTGACTGGTGTCTCTCAGTCCCCTCTCTCTCAGGGAGATATCTGTACACTGACTGGTGTCTATCAGTCCCCTCTCTCTCAGGGAGATATCTGTACACTGACTGGTGTCTCTCAGTCCCTCTCTCTCTCAGGTAGATGTCTGTACACTGACTGGTGTCTCTCAGTCCCCTCTCTCTCTCAGGGAGATATCTGTACACTGACTGGTGTCTCTCAGTCCCCTCTCTCTCAGGGAGATATCTGTACACTGACTGGTGTCTCTCAGTCCCCTCTCTCTCAGGGAGATATCTGTACACTGACTGGTGTCTCTCAGTCCCCTCTCTCTCAGGGAGATATCTGTACACTGACTGGTGTCTCTCAGTCCCTCTCTCTCTCAGGGAGATGTCTGTACACTGACTGGTGTCTCTCAGTCCCCTCTCTCTCTCAGGGAGATATCTGTACACTGACTGGTGTCTCTCAGTCCCCTCTCTCTCAGGGAGATGTCTGTACATTGACTGGTGTCTCTCAGTCCTCTCTCTCTCTCAGGGAGATATCTGTACACTGACTGGTGTCTCTCAGTCCCTCGCTCTCTCAGGGAGATATCTGTACACTGACTGGTGTCTCTCAGTCCCCTCTCTCTCAGGGAGATGTCTGTACACTGACTGGTGTCTCTCAGTCCCTGTCTCTCTCAGGGAGATATCTGTACACTGACTGGTGTCTCTCAGTCCCCTCTCTCTCAGGGAGATGTCTGTACATTGACTGGTGTCTCTCAGTCCTCTCTCTCTCTCAGGGAGATATCTGTACACTGACTGGTGTCTCTCAGTCCCTCTCTCTCTCAGGGAGATATCTGTACACTGACTGGTGTCTCTCAGTCCCCTCTCTCTCAGGGAGATGTCTGTACATTGACTGGTGTCTCTCCGTCCTCTCTCTCTCTCAGGGAGATATCTGTACACTGACTGGTGTCTCTCAGTCCCCTCTCTCAGGGAGATATCTGTACACTGACTGGTGTCTCTCAGTCCCTCTCTCTCAGGGAGATATCTGTACACTGACTGGTGTCTATCAGTCCCTCTCTCTCTCTCAGGGAGATATCTGTACACTGACTGGTGTCTCTCAGTCCCTCTCTCTCAGGGAGATATCTGTACGCTGACTGGTGTCTCTCAGTCCCCTCTCTCTCAGGGAGATATCTCTACACTGACTGGTGTCTCTCAGTCCCTCTCTCTCTCAGGGAGATATCTGTACACTGACTGGTGTCTCTCAGTCCCTCTCTCTCTCTCAGGGAGATATCTGTACACTGACTGGTGTCTCTCAATCCCTCTCTCTCTCTCAGGGAGATATCTGTACACTGACTGGTGTCTCTCAGTCCCTCTCTCTCTCAGGGAGATATCTGTACACTGACTGGTGTCTCTCAGTCCCTCTCTCTCAGGGAGATATCTGTACACTGACTGGTGTCTCTCAGTCCCCTCTCTCTCTCAGGGAGATATCTGTACACTGACTGGTGTCTCTCAGTCCCCTCTCTCTCTCAGGGAGATATCTGTACACTGACTGGTGTCTCTCAGTCCCTCTCTCTCTCAGGGAGATATCTGTACACTGACTGGTGTCTCTCAGTCCCCTCTCTCTCAGGGAGATATCTGTACACTGACTGGTGTCTCTCAGTCCCTCTCTCTCTCAGGGAGATGACTGTACACTGACTGCTGTCTCTCAGTCCCTCTCTCTCAGGGAGATATCTGTACACTGACTGGTGTCTCTCAGTCCCCTCTCTCTCAGGGAGATATCTCTACACTGACTGGTGTCTCTCAGTCCCTCTCTCTCTCAGGGAGATATCTGTACACTGACTGGTGTCTCTCAGTCCCTCTCTCTCTCTCAGGGAGATATCTGTACACTGACTGGTGTCTCTCAGTCCCTCTCTCTCTCTCAGGGAGATATCTGTACACTGACTGTTGTCTCTCAGTCCCTCTCTCTCAGGGAGATATCTGTACACTGACTGGTGTCTCTCAGTCCCTCTCTCTCAGGGAGATATCTGTACACTGACTGGTGTCTCTCAGTCCCCTCTCTCTCAGGGAGATATCTGTACACTGACTGGTGTCTCTCAGTCCGCTCTCTCTCTCAGGGAGATATCTGTACACTGACTGGTGTCTCTCAGTCCCTCTCTCTCTCAGGGAGATATCTGTACACTGACTGGTGTCTCTCAGTCCCCTCTCTCTCAGGGAGATATCTGTACACTGACTGGTGTCTCTCAGTCCCCTCTCTCTCAGGGAGATATCTGTACACTGACTGGTGTCTCTCAGTCCCCTCTCTCTCAGGGAGATATCTGTACACTGACTGGTGTCTCTCAGTCCCTCTCTCTCTCAGGGAGATGTCTGTACACTGACTGGTGTCTCTCAGTCCCCTCTCTCTCTCAGGGAGATATCTGTACACTGACTGGTGTCTCTCAGTCCCTTCTCTCTCAGGGAGATATCTGTACACTGACTGGTGTCTCTCAGTCCCCTCTCTCTCAGGGAGATATCTGTACACTGACTGGTGTCTCTCAGTCCCCTCTTTCTCAGGGAGATATCTGTACACTGACTGGTGTCTCTCAGTCCCTCTCTCTCTCAGGGAGATGTCTGTACACTGACTGGTGTCTCTCAGTCCCCTCTCTCTCTCAGGGAGGTATCTGTACACTGACTGGTGTCTCTCAGTCCCCTCTCTCTCAGGGAGATGTCTGTACATTGACTGGTGTCTCTCAGTCCTCTCTCTCTCTCAGGGAGATATTTGTACACTGACTGGTGTCTCTCAGTCCCTCGCTCTCTCAGGGAGATATCTGTACACTGACTGGTGTCTCTCAGTCCCCTCTCTCTCAGGGAGATGTCTGTACACTGACTGGTGTCTCTCAGTCCCTGTCTCTCTCAGGGAGATATCTGTACACTGACTGGTGTCTCTCAGTCCCCTCTCTCTCAGGGAGATGTCTGTACATTGACTGGTGTCTCTCAGTCCTCTCTCTCTCTCAGGGAGATATCTGTACACTGACTGGTGTCTCTCAGTCCCTCTCTCTCAGGGAGATATCTGTACACTGACTGGTGTCTCTCAGTCCCCTCTCTCTCTCAGGGAGATATCTGTACACTGACTGGTGTCTCTCAGTCCCTCGCTCTCTCTCATGAAGATATCTGTGCACTGACTGGTGTCTCTCAGTCCCCTCTCTCTCTCTCAGGGAGATATCTGTACACTGACTGGTGTCTCTCAGTCCCCTCTCTCTCTCTCAGGGAGATATCTGTACACTGACTGGTGTCTCTCAGTCCCTCTCCCTCAGGGAGATATCTGTACACTGACTAGTGTCTCTCAGTCCCCTCTCTCTCTCAGGGAGATATCTGTACACTGACTGGTGTCTCTCAGTCCCTCTCTCTCTCTCAGGGAGATATCTGTACACTGACTGGTGTCTCTCTGTCCCCTCTCTCTCAGGGAGATATCTGTACACTGACTGGTGTCTCTCAGTCCCCTCTCTCTCTCTCAGGGAGATATCTGTACACTGACTGGTGTCTCTCAGTCCCTCTCTCTCAGGGAGATATCTGTACACTGACTGGTGTCTCTCAGTCCCTCTCTCTCAGGGAGATATCTGTACACTGACTGGTGTCTCTCAGTCCCCTCTCTCTCTCAGGGAGATATCTGTACACTGACTGGTGTCTCTCAGTCCCCTCTCTCTCAGGGAGATATCTGTACACTGACTGGTGTCTCTCAGTCCCCTCACTCTCAGGGAGATATCTGTACACTGACTGGTGTCTCTCAGTCCCCTCTCTCTCTCAGGGAGATATCTGTACACTGACTGGTGTCTCTCAGTCCCTCTCTCTCAGGGAGATATCTGTACACTGACTGGTGTCTCTCAGTCCCCTCTCTCTCTCAGCGAGATATCTGTACACTGACTGGTGTCTCTCAGTCCCTCGCTCTCTCTCAGGAAGATATCTGTGCACTGACTGGTGTCTCTCAGTCCCCTCTCTCTCTCTCAGGGAGATATCTGTACACTGACTGGTGTCTCTCAGTCCCCTCTCTCTCTCTCAGGGAGATATCTGTACACTGACTGGTGTCTCTCAGTCCCTCTCTCTCAGGGAGATATCTGTACACTGACTGGTGTCTCTCAGTCCCCTCTCTCTCTCAGGGAGATATCTGTACACTGACTGGTGTCTCTCAGTCCCTCTCTCTCTCTCAGGGAGATATCTGTACACTGACTGGTGTCTCTCAGTCCCCTCTCTCTCAGGGAGATATCTGTACACTGACTGGTGTCTCTCAGTCCCCTCTCTCTCTCTCAGGGAGATATCTGTACACTGACTGGTGTCTCTCAGTCCCTCTCTCTCAGGGAGATATCTGTACACTGACTGGTGTCTCTCAGTCCCTCTCTCTCAGGGAGATATCTGTACACTGACTGGTGTCTCTCAGTCCCCTCTCTCTCTCTCAGGGAGATATCTGTACACTGACTGGTGTCTCTCAGTCCCTCTCTCTCAGGGAGATATCTGTACACTGACTGGTGTCTCTCAGTCCCCTCTCTCTCTCAGGGAGATATCTGTACACTGACTGGTGTCTCTCAGTCCCTCTCTCTCTCTCAGGGAGATATCTGTACACTGACTGGTGTCTCTCAGTCCCCTCTCTCTCAGGGAGATATCTGTACACTGACTGGTGTCTCTCAGTCCCCTCTCTCTCTCTCAGGGAGATATCTGTACACTGACTGGTGTCTCTCAGTCCCTCTCTCTCAGGGAGATATCTGTACACTGACTGGTGTCTCTCAGTCCCTCTCTCTCAGGGAGATATCTGTACACTGACTGGTGTCTCTCAGTCCCCTCTCTCTCTCAGGGAGATATCTGTACACTGACTGGTGTCTCTCAGTCCCCTCTCTCTCAGGGAGATATCTGTACACTGACTGGTGTCTCTCAGTCCCCTCTCTCTCAGGGAGATATCTGTACACTGACTGGTGTCTCTCAGTCCCCTCTTTCTCAGGGAGATATCTGTACACTGACTGGTGTCTCTCAGTCCCTCTCTCTCTCAGGGAGATGTCTGTACACTGACTGGTGTCTCTCAGTCCCCTCTCTCTCTCAGGGTGGTATCTGTACACTGACTGGTGTCTCTCAGTCCCCTCTCTCTCAGGGAGATGTCTGTACATTGACTGGTGTCTCTCAGTCCTCTCTCTCTCTCAGGGAGATATTTGTACACTGACTGGTGTCTCTCAGTCCCTCGCTCTCTCAGGGAGATATCTGTACACTGACTGGTGTCTCTCAGTCCCCTCTCTCTCAGGGAGATGTCTGTACACTGACTGGTGTCTCTCAGTCTCTCTCTCTCTCTCAGGGAGATATCTGTACACTGACTGGTGTCTCTCAGTCCCCTCTCTCTCAGGGAGATGTCTGTACATTGACTGGTGTCTCTCAGTCCTCTCTCTCTCTCAGGGAGATATCTGTACACTGACTGGTGTCTCTCAGTCCCTCTCTCTCAGGGAGATATCTGTACACTGACTGGTGTCTCTCAGTCCCCTCTCTCTCTCAGGGAGATATCTGTACACTGACTGGTGTCTCTCAGTCCCTCGCTCTCTCTCAGGAAGATATCTGTGCACTGACTGGTGTCTCTCAGTCCCCCTCTCTCTCTCTCAGGGAGATATCTGTACACTGACTGGTGTCTCTCAGTCCCCTCTCTCTCTCTCAGGGAGATATCTGTACACTGACTGCTGTCTCTCAGTCCCTCTCTCTCAGGGAGATATCTGTACACTGACTGGTGTCTCTCAGTCCCCTCTCTCTCTCAGGGAGATATCTGTACACTGACTGGTGTCTCTCAGTCCCTCTCTCTCTCTCAGGGAGATATCTGTACACTGACTGGTGTCTCTCAGTCCCCTCTCTCTCAGGGAGATATCTGTACACTGACTGGTGTCTCTCAGTCCCCTCTCTCTCTCTCAGGGAGATATCTGTACACTGACTGGTGTCTCTCAGTCCCTCTCTCTCAGGGAGATATCTGTACACTGACTGGTGTCTCTCAGTCCCTCTCTCTCAGGGAGATATCTGTACACTGACTGGTGTCTCTCAGTCCCCTCTCTCTCTCAGGGAGATATCTGTACACTGACTGGTGTCTCTCAGTCCCCTCTCTCTCAGGGAGATATCTGTACACTGACTGGTGTCTCTGAGTCCCCTCTCTCTCTCAGGGAGATATCTGTACACTGACTGGTGTCTCTCAGTCCCCTCTCTCTCAGGGAGATACCTGTACACTGACTGGTGTCTCTCAGTCCTCCATCTCTCAGAGAGATATCTGTACACTGACTGGTGTCTCTCAGTCCCTCTCTCTCTCAGGGAGATATCTGTACACTGACTGGTGTATCTCAGTCCCCGCTCTCTCAGGGAGATATCTGTACACTGGTGTCTCTCAGTCCCCGGTCTCTCAGGGAGATATCTGTACACTGACTGGTGTCTCTCAGTCCCTCTCTCTCAGGGAGATATCTGTACACTGACTGGTGTCTCTCAGTCCCTCTCTCTCTCTCAGGGAGATATCTGTACACTGACTGGTGTCTCTCAGTCCCCTCTCTCTCTCAGGGAGATATCTGTACACTGACTGGTGTCTCTCAGTCCCTCTCTCTCTCTGAGGGAGATATCTGTACACTGACTGGTGTCTCTCAGTCCCTCTCTCTCAGGGAGATATCTGTACACTGACTGGTGTCTCTCAGTCCCCTCTCTCTCTCAGGGAGATATCTGTACACTGACTGGTGACTCTCAGTCTCTCTCTCTCTCTGAGGGAGATATCTGTACACTGACTGGTGTCTCTCAGTCCCCCCTCTCTCTCAGGGAGATATCTGTACACTGACTGGTGTCCCTCAGTCCCCTCTCTCTCTCAGGGAGATATCTGTACACTGACTGGTGTCACTCAGTCCCTCTCTCTCAGGGAGATATCTGTACACTGACTGGTGTCTCTCAGTCCCCTCTCTCTCTCAGGGAGATATCTGTACAATGACTGGTGTCTCTCAGTCCCCTCTCTCTCTCAGGGAGATATCTGTACACTGACGGGTGTCTCTCAGTCCCTCTCTCTCTCAGGGAGATATCTGTACACTGACTGGTGTCTCTCAGTCCCCTCTCTCTCTCTCAGGGAGATATCTGTACAATGACTGGTGTCTCTCAGTCCTCTCTCTATCAGGGAGATATCTGTACACTAACTGGTGTCTCTCAGTCCCAATCTCTCTGGGAGATATCTGTACACTGACTGGTGTCTCTCAGTCCCCGCTCTCTCAGGGAGATATCTGTACACTGACTGGTGTCTCTCAGTCCCCGCTCTCTCAGGGAGATATCTGTACACTGACTGGTGTCTCTCAGTCCCTCTCTCTCAGGGAGATATCTGTACACTGACTGGTGTCTCTCAGTCCCCCCTCTCTCTCAGGGTGATATCTGTACACTGACTGGTGTCTCTCAGTCCCTCTTTCTCAGGGAGATATCTGTACACTGACTGGTGTCTCTCAGTCCCTCTTTCTCAGGGAGATATCTGTACACTGACTGGTTTCTCTCAGTCCCTCTCTCTCTCAGCGAGATATCTGTACACTGACTGGTGTCTCTCAGTCCCCTCTCTCTCTCAGGGAGATATCTGTACACTGACTGGTGTCTCTCAGTCCCCGCTCTCTCAGGGAGATATCTGTACACTGACTGGTGTCTCTCAGTCCCCTCTCTCTCTCAGGGAGATATCTGTACACTGACTGGTGTCTCTCAGTCCCCTCTCTCTCTCAGGGAGATATCTGTACACTGACTGGTGTCTCTCAGTCCCCTTTCTCTCTCAGGGAGATATCTGTACACTGACTGGTGTCTCTGAGTCCCCTCTCTCTCTCAGGGAGATATCTGTACACTGACTGGTGTCTTTCAGTCCCTCTCTCTCTCAGGGAGATATCTGTACACTGACTGGTCTCTCTCAGTCCCTCTCTCTCTCAGGGAGATATCTGTACACTGACTGGTGTCTCTCAGTCCCCTCTCTCTCTCAGGGAGATATCTGTACACTGACTGGTGTCTCTCAGTCCCCTCTCTCTCTCAGGGAGATATCTGTACACTGACTGGTGTCTCTCAGTCCCCTCTCTCTCTCAGGGAGATATCTGTACACTGACTGGTGTCTCTCAGTCCCCTGTCTCTCTCAGGGAGATATCTGTACATTGACTTCTGTCTCTCAGTCCCTCTCTCTCTCTCAGGGAGATATCTGTACACTGACTGGTGTCTCAGTCCCCTCGCTCTCTCTCAGGGAGATATCTGTACACTGACTGGTGTCTCAGTCCCCTCGCTCTCTCTCAGGGAGATATCTGTACACTGACTGGTGTCTCTCAGTCCCCTCTCTCTCAGGGAGATATCTGTACACTGACTGGTGTCTCTCAGTCCCCTCTCTCTCTCATGGAGATATCTGTACACTGACTGGTGTCTCACAGTCCCTCTGTCTCTCAGGGAGATATCTGTACACTGACTGGTGTCTCTCAGTCCCTCTCTCTCTCTCAGGGAGATATCTGTACACTGACTGGTGTCTCTCAGTCCCTCTCTCTCAGGGAGATATCTGTACACTGACTGGTGTCTCTCAGTCCCTCTCTCTCTCAGGGAGATATCTGTACACTGACTGGTGTCTCTCAGTCCTCTCTCTCTCTCTCAGGGAGATATCTGTACACTGACTGGTGTCTCTCAGTCCTCTCTCTCTCTCTCAGGGAGATATCTGTACACTGACTGGTGTCTCTCAGTCCCTCTCTCTCTCAGGGAGATATCTGTACACTGACTGGTGTCTCTCAGTCCCCTCTCTCTCTCAGGGAGATATCTGTACACTGACTGGTGTCTCTCAGTCCCTCGCTCTCTCTCAGGGAGATATCTGTACACTGGCTGGTGTCTCTCAGTCCCTCTCTCAGTGAGATATCTGTACACTGACTGGTGTCTCTCAGTCCCTCTCTCAGGGAGATATCTGTACACTGACTGGTGTCTCTCAGTCCCTCTCTCTCTCAGGGAGATATCTGTACACTGACTGGTGTCTCTCAGTCCCTCTCTCAGTGAGATATCTGTACACTGACTGGTGTCTCTCAGTCCCTCTCTCAGGGAGATATCTGTACACTGACTGGTGTCTCTCAGTCCCTCTCTCTCTCAGGGAGATATCTGTACACTGACTGGTGTCTCTCAGTCCCCTCTCTCTCTCAGGGAGATATCTGTACACTGACTTGTGTCTCACAGTCCCCTCTCTCTCAGGGAGATATCTGTACACTGACTGGTGTCTCTCAGTCCCCTCTCTCTCTCAGGGAGATATCTGTACACTGACTGGTGTCTCTCAGTCTCTACCTCTCTCAGGGAGATATCTGCACACTGACTGGTGTCTCTCAGTCCCCTCTCCCTCTCAGGGAGATATCTGTACACTGACTGGTGTCTCTCAGTTCCCTCTCTCTCTCAGGGAGATATCTGTACACTGACTGGTGTCTCACAGGCCCCTCTCTCACTCAGGGAGATATCTGTACACTGACTGATGTCTCTCAGTCCCCTCTCTCTCTCCCAGGGAGATATCTGTACACTGACTGGTGTCTCTCAGTCCCTCGCACTCTCTCAGGGAGATATCTGTACACTGACTGGTGTCTCTCAGTCCCTCTCTCTCTCAGGGAGATATCTGTACACTGACTGGTGTCTCTCAGTCCCTCGCTCTCTCTCAGGGAGATATCTGTACACTGACTGCTGTCTCTCAGTCCCTCTCTCTCTCTCAGGGAGATGTCTGTACACTGACTGGTGTCTCTCAGTCCCCTCTCTCTCAGGGAGATATCTGTACACTGACTGGTGTCTCACAGTCCCTCTGTCTCTCAGGGAGATATCTGTACACTGACTGGTGTCTCTCAGTCCCTCTCTCTCTCTCAGGGAGATATCTGTACACTGACTGGTGTCTCTCAGTCCCTCTCTCTCAGGGAGATATCTGTACACTGACTGGTGTCTCTCAGTCCCCTCTCTCTCTCAGGGAGATATCTGTACACTGACGGGTGTCTCTCAGTCCCTCTCTCTCTCAGGGAGATATCTGTACACTGACTGGTGTCTCTCAGTCCCCTCTCTCTCTCTCAGGGAGATATCTGTACACTGACTGGTGTCTCTCAGTCCTCTCTCTATCAGGGAGATATCTGTACACTAACTGGTGTCTCTCAGTCCCAATCTCTCTGGGAGATATCTGTACACTGACTGGTGTCTCTCAGTCCCCGCTCTCTCAGGGAGATATCTGTACACTGACTGGTGTCTCTCAGTCCCCGCTCTCTCAGGGAGATATCTGTACACTGACTGGTGTCTCTCAGTCCCTCTCTCTCAGGGAGATATCTGTACACTGACTGGTGTCTCTCAGTCCCCCCTCTCTCTCAGGGTGATATCTGTACACTGACTGGTGTCTCTCAGTCCCTCTTTCTCAGGGAGATATCTGTACACTGACTGGTGTCTCTCAGTCCCTCTTTCTCAGGGAGATATCTGTACACTGACTGGTTTCTCTCAGTCCCTCTCTCTCTCAGGGAGATATCTGTACACTGACTGGTGTCTCTCAGTCCCCTCTCTCTCTCAGGGAGATATCTGTACACTGACTGGTGTCTCTCAGTCCCCGCTCTCTCAGGGAGATATCTGTACACTGACTGGTGTCTCTCAGTCCCCTCTCTCTCTCAGGGAGATATCTGTACACTGACTGGTGTCTCTCAGTCCCCTCTCTCTCTCAGGGAGATATCTGTACACTGACTGGTGTCTCTCAGTCCCCTTTCTCTCTCAGGGAGATATCTGTACACTGACTGGTGTCTCTGAGTCCCCTCTCTCTCTCAGGGAGATATCTGTACACTGACTGGTGTCTTTCAGTCCCTCTCTCTCTCAGGGAGATATCTGTACACTGACTGGTGTCTCTCAGTCCCTCTCTCTCTCAGGGAGATATCTGTACACTGACTGGTGTCTCTCAGTCCCCTCTCTCTCTCAGGGAGATATCTGTACACTGACTGGTGTCTCTCAGTCCCCTCTCTCTCTCAGGGAGATATCTGTACACTGACTGGTGTCTCTCAGTCCCCTCTCTCTCTCAGGGAGATATCTGTACACTGACTGGTGTCTCTCAGTCCCCTGTCTCTCTCAGGGAGATATCTGTACATTGACTTTTGTCTCTCAGTCCCTCTCTCTCTCTCAGGGAGATATCTGTACACTGACTGGTGTCTCAGTCCCCTCGCTCTCTCTCAGGGAGATATCTGTACACTGACTGGTGTCTCAGTCCCCTCGCTCTCTCTCAGGGAGATATCTGTACACTGACTGGTGTCTCTCAGTCCCCTCTCTCTCAGGGAGATATCTGTACACTGACTGGTGTCTCTCAGTCCCCTCTCTCTCTCATGGAGATATCTGTACACTGACTGGTGTCTCACAGTCCCTCTGTCTCTCAGGGAGATATCTGTACACTGACTGGTGTCTCTCAGTCCCTCTCTCTCTCTCAGGGAGATATCTGTACACTGACTGGTGTCTCTCAGTCCCTCTCTCTCAGGGAGATATCTGTACACTGACTGGTGTCTCTCAGTCCCTCTCTCTCTCAGGGAGATATCTGTACACTGACTGGTGTCTCTCAGTCCTCTCTCTCTCTCTCAGGGAGATATCTGTACACTGACTGGTGTCTCTCAGTCCTCTCTCTCTCTCTCAGGGAGATATCTGTACACTGACTGGTGTCTCTCAGTCCCTCTCTCTCTCAGGGAGATATCTGTACACTGACTGGTGTCTCTCAGTCCCCTCTCTCTCTCAGGGAGATATCTGTACACTGACTGGTGTCTCTCAGTCCCTCGCTCTCTCTCAGGGAGATATCTGTACACTGGCTGGTGTCTCTCAGTCCCTCTCTCAGTGAGATATCTGTACACTGACTGGTGTCTCTCAGTCCCTCTCTCAGGGAGATATCTGTACACTGACTGGTGTCTCTCAGTCCCTCTCTCTCTCAGGGAGATATCTGTACACTGACTGGTGTCTCTCAGTCCCTCTCTCAGTGAGATATCTGTACACTGACTGGTGTCTCTCAGTCCCTCTCTCAGGGAGATATCTGTACACTGACTGGTGTCTCTCAGTCCCTCTCTCTCTCAGGGAGATATCTGTACACTGACTGGTGTCTCTCAGTCCCCTCTCTCTCTCAGGGAGATATCTGTACACTGACTTGTGTCTCACAGTCCCCTCTCTCTCAGGGAGATATCTGTACACTGACTGGTGTCTCTCAGTCCCCTCTCTCTCTCAGGGAGATATCTGTACACTGACTGGTGTCTCTCAGTCTCTACCTCTCTCAGGGAGATATCTGCACACTGACTGGTGTCTCTCAGTCCCCTCTCCCTCTCAGGGAGATATCTGTACACTGACTGGTGTCTCTCAGTTCCCTCTCTCTCTCAGGGAGATATCTGTACACTGACTGGTGTCTCTCAGGCCCCTCTCTCACTCAGGGAGATATCTGTACACTGACTGATGTCTCTCAGTCCCCTCTCTCTCTCCCAGGGAGATATCTGTACACTGACTGGTGTCTCTCAGTCCCTCGCACTCTCTCAGGGAGATATCTGTACACTGACTGGTGTCTCTCAGTCCCTCTCTCTCTCAGGGAGATATCTGTACACTGACTGGTGTCTCTCAGTCCCTCGCTCTCTCTCAGGGAGATATCTGTACACTGACTGCTGTCTCTCAGTCCCTCTCTCTCTCTCAGGGAGATGTCTGTACACTGACTGGTGTCTCTCAGTCCCCTCTCTCTCAGGGAGATATCTGTACACTGACTGGTGTCTCACAGTCCCTCTGTCTCTCAGGGAGATATCTGTACACTGACTGGTGTCTCTCAGTCCCTCTCTCTCTCTCAGGGAGATATCTGTACACTGACTGGTGTCTCTCAGTCCCTCTCTCTCAGGGAGATATCTGTACACTGACTGGTGTCTCTCAGTCCCTCTCTCTCTCAGGGAGATATCTGTACACTGACTGGTGTCTCTCAGTCCTCTCTCTCTCTCTCAGGGAGATATCTGTACACTGACTGGTGTCTCTCAGTCCTCTCTCTCTCTCTCAGGGAGATATCTGTACACTGACTGGTGTCTCTCAGTCCCTCTCTCTCTCAGGGAGATATCTGTACACTGACTGGTGTCTCTCAGTCCCCTCTCTCTCTCAGGGAGATATCTGTACATTGACTGGTGTCTCTCAGTCCCTCTGTCTCTCTCAGGGAGATATCTGTACACTGACTGGTGTCTCTCAGTCCCTCTCTCAGTGAGATATCTGTACACTGACTGGTGTCTCTCAGTCCCTCTCTCAGGGAGATATCTGTACACTGACTGGTGTCTCTCAGTCCCTCTCTCTCTCAGGGAGATATCTGTACACTGACTGGTGTCTCTCAGTCCCCTCTCTCTCTCAGGGAGATATCTGTACACTGACTTGTGTCTCACAGTCCCCTCTCTGTCAGGGAGATATCTGTACACTGACTGGTGTCTCTCAGTCCCCTCTCTCTCTCAGGGAGATATCTGTACACTGACTGGTGTCTCTCAGTCTCTCCCTCTCTCAGGGAGATATCTGCACACTGACTGGTGTCTCTCAGTACCCTCTCCCTCTCAGGGAGATATCTGTACACTGACTGGTGTCTCTCAGTTCCCTCTCTCTCTCAGGGAGATATCTGTACACTGACTGGTGTCTCTCAGGCCCCTCTCTCTCTCAGGGAGATATCTGTACACTGACTGATGTCTCTCAGTCCCCTCTCTCTCTCCCAGGGAGATATCTGTGCACTGACTGGTGTCTCTCAGTCCCTCGCACTCTCTCAGGGAGATATCTGTACACTGACTGGTGTCTCTCAGTCCCTCTCTCTCTCAGGGAGATATCTGTACACTGACTGGTGTCTCTCAGTCCCTCGCTCTCTATCAGGGAGATATCTGTACACTGACTGTTGTCTCTCAGTCCCTCTCTCTCTCTCAGGGAGATATCTGTACACTGACTGGTGTCTCTCAGTCCCCTCTCTCTTAGGGAGATATCTGTACACTGACTGGTGTCTCTCAGTCCTCTCTCTCTCTCAGGGAGATATCTGTACACTGACTCGTGTCTCTCAGTCCCTCTCTCTCTCAGGGAGATATCTGTACACTGACTGGTGTCTCTCAGTCCCTCTCTCTCTCAGGGAGATATCTGTACACTGACTGGTGTCTCTCAGTCCCTCTCTCTCTCTCAGGGAGATATCTGTACACTGACTGGTGTCTCTCAGTCCCTCTCTCTCAGGGAGATATCTGTACACTGACTGGTGTCTCTCAGTCCCTCTCTCTCAGGGAGATATCTGTACACTGACTGGTGTCTCTCAGTCCCCTCTCTCTCTCAGGGAGATATCTGTACACTGACTGGTGTCTCTCAGTCCCCTCTCTCTCAGGGAGATATCTGTACACTGACTGGTGTCTCTGAGTCCCCTCTCTCTCTCAGGGAGATATCTGTACACTGACTGGTTTCTCTCAGTCCCCTCTCTCTCAGGGAGATACCTGTACACTGACTGGTGTCTCTCAGTCTTCCATCTCTCAGAGAGATATCTGTACACTGAATGGTGTCTCTCAGTCCCTCTCTCTCTCAGGGAGATATCTGTACACTGACTGGTGTCTCTCAGTCCCCGCTCTCTCAGGGAGATATCTGTACACTGGTGTCTCTCAGTCCCCGGTCTCTCAGGGAGATATCTGTACACTGACTGGTGTCTCTCAGTCCCTCTCTCTCAGGGAGATATCTGTACACTGACTGGTGTCTCTCAGTCCCTCTCTCTCTCTCAGGGAGATATCTGTACACTGACTGGTGTCTCTCAGTCCCCTCTCTCTCTCAGGGAGATATCTGTACACTGACTTGTGTCTCACAGTCCCCTCTCTGTCAGGGAGATATCTGTACACTGACTGGTGTCTCTCAGTCCCCTCTCTCTCTCAGGGAGATATCTGTACACTGACTGGTGTCTCTCAGTCTCTCCCTCTCTCAGGGAGATATCTGCACACTGACTGGTGTCTCTCAGTCCCCTCTCCCTCTCAGGGAGATATCTGTACACTGACTGGTGTCTCTCAGTTCCCTCTCTCTCTCAGGGAGATATCTGTACACTGACTGGTGTCTCTCAGGCCCCTCTCTCTCTCAGGGAGATATCTGTACACTGACTGATGTCTCTCAGTCCCCTCTCTCTCTCCCAGGGAGATATCTGTACACTGACTGGTGTCTCTCAGTCCCTCGCACTCTCTCAGGGAGATATCTGTACACTGACTGGTGTCTCTCAGTCCCTCGCTCTCTCTCAGGGAGATATCTGTACACTGACTGTTGTCTCTCAGTCCCTCTCTCTCTCTCAGGGAGATATCTGTACACTGACTGGTGTCTCTCAGTCCCCTCTCTCTCAGGGAGATATCTGTACACTGACTGGTGTCTCTCAGTCCTCTCTCTCTCTCAGGGAGATATCTGTACACTGACTCGTGTCTCTCAGTCCCTCTCTCTCTCAGGGAGATATCTGTACACTGACTGGTGTCTCTCAGTCCCTCTCTCTCTCAGGGAGATATCTGTACACTGACTGGTGTCTCTCAGTCCCTCTCTCTCTCTCAGGGAGATATCTGTACACTGACTGGTGTCTCTCAGTCCCCCTCTCTCAGGGAGATATCTGTACACTGACTGGTGTCTCTCAGTCCCTCTCTCTCAGGGAGATATCTGTACACTGACTGGTGTCTCTCAGTCCCCTCTCTCTCTCAGCGAGATATCTGTACACTGACTGGTGTCTCTCAGTCCCCTCTCTCTCAGGGAGATATCTGTACACTGACTGGTGTCTCTGAGTCCCCTCTCTCTCTCAGGGAGATATCTGTACACTGACTGGTGTCTCTCAGTCCCTCGCTCTCTCTCAGGGAGATATCTGTACACTGACTGGTGTCTCTCAGTCCCTCTCTCTCTCTCAGGGAGATGTCTGTACACTGACTGGTGTCTCTCAGTCCCCTCTCTCTCAGGGAGATATCTGTACACTGACTGGTGTCTCACAGTCCCTCTGTCTCTCAGGGAGATATCTGTACACTGACTGGTGTCTCTCAGTCCCTCTCTCTCTCTCAGGGAGATATCTGTACACTGACTGGTGTCTCTCAGTCCCTCTCTCTCAGGGAGATATCTGTACACTGACTGGTGTCTCTCAGTCCCTCTCTCTCTCAGGGAGATATCTGTACACTGACTGGTGTCTCTCAGTCCTCTCTCTCTCTCTCAGGGAGATATCTGTACACTGACTGGTGTCTCTCAGTCCTCTCTCTCTCTCTCAGGGAGATATCTGTACACTGACTGGTGTCTCTCAGTCCCTCTCTCTCTCAGGGAGATATCTGTACACTGACTGGTGTCTCTCAGTCCCCTCTCTCTCTCAGGGAGATATCTGTACATTGACTGGTGTCTCTCAGTCCCTCTGTCTCTCTCAGGGAGATATCTGTACACTGACTCGTGTCTCTCAGTCCCTCTCTCAGTGAGATATCTGTACACTGACTGGTGTCTCTCAGTCCCTCTCTCAGGGAGATATCTGTACACTGACTGGTGTCTCTCAGTCCCTCTCTCTCTCAGGGAGATATCTGTACACTGACTGGTGTCTCTCAGTCCCCTCTCTCTCTCAGGGAGATATCTGTACACTGACTTGTGTCTCACAGTCCCCTCTCTGTCAGGGAGATATCTGTACACTGACTGGTGTCTCTCAGTCCCCTCTCTCTCTCAGGGAGATATCTGTACACTGACTGGTGTCTCTCAGTCTCTCCCTCTCTCAGGGAGATATCTGCACACTGACTGGTGTCTCTCAGGACCCTCTCCCTCTCAGGGAGATATCTGTACACTGACTGGTGTCTCTCAGTTCCCTCTCTCTCTCAGGGAGATATCTGTACACTGACTGGTGTCTCTCAGGCCCCTCTCTCTCTCAGGGAGATATCTGTACACTGACTGATGTCTCTCAGTCCCCTCTCTCTCTCCCAGGGAGATATCTGTGCACTGACTGGTGTCTCTCAGTCCCTCGCACTCTCTCAGGGAGATATCTGTACACTGACTGGTGTCTCTCAGTCCCTCTCTCTCTCAGGGAGATATCTGTACACTGACTGGTGTCTCTCAGTCCCTCGCTCTCTATCAGGGAGATATCTGGACACTGACTGTTGTCTCTCAGTCCCTCTCTCTCTCTCAGGGAGATATCTGTACACTGACTGGTGTCTCTCAGTCCCCTCTCTCTTAGGGAGATATCTGTACACTGACTGGTGTCTCTCAGTCCTCTCTCTCTCTCAGGGAGATATCTGTACACTGACTCGTGTCTCTCAGTCCCTCTCTCTCTCAGGGAGATATCTGTACACTGACTGGTGTCTCTCAGTCCCTCTCTCTCTCAGGGAGATATCTGTACACTGACTGGTGTCTCTCAGTCCCTCTCTCTCTCTCAGGGAGATATCTGTACACTGACTGGTGTCTCTCAGTCCCTCTCTCTCAGGGAGATATCTGTACACTGACAGGTGTCTCTCAGTCCCTCTCTCTCAGGGAGATATCTGTACACTGACTGGTGTCTCTCAGTCCCCTCTCTCTCTCAGGGAGATATCTGTACACTGACTGGTGTCTCTCAGTCCCCTCTCTCTCAGGGAGATATCTGTACACTGACTGGTGTCTCTGAGTCCCCTCTCTCTCTCAGGGAGATATCTGTACACTGACTGGTGTCTCTCAGTCCCCTCTCTCTCAGGGAGATACCTGTACACTGACTGGTGTCTCTCAGTCCTCCATCTCTCAGAGAGATATCTGTACACTGAATGGTGTCTCTCAGTCCCTCTCTCTCTCAGGGAGATATCTGTACACTGACTGGTGTCTCTCAGTCCCCGCTCTCTCAGGGAGATATCTGTACACTGGTGTCTCTCAGTCCCCGGTCTCTCAGGGAGATATCTGTACACTGAGTGGTGTCTCTCAGTCCCTCTCTCTCAGGGAGATATCGGTACACTGACTTGTGTCTCACAGTCCCCTCTCTGTCAGGGAGATATCTGTACACTGACTGGTGTCTCTCAGTCCCCTCTCTCTCTCAGGGAGATATCTGTACACTGACTGGTGTCTCTCAGTCTCTCCCTCTCTCAGGGAGATATCTGCACACTGACTGGTGTCTCTCAGTCCCCTCTCCCTCTCAGGGAGATATCTGTACACTGACTGGTGTCTCGCAGTTCCCTCTCTCTCTCAGGGAGATATCTGTACACTGACTGGTGTCTCTCAGGCCCCTCTCTCTCTCAGGGAGATATCTGTACACTGACTGATGTCTCTCAGTCCCCTCTCTCTCTCCCAGGGAGATATCTGTACACTGACTGGTGTCTCTCAGTCCCTCGCACTCTCTCAGGGAGATATCTGTACACTGACTGGTGTCTCTCAGTCCCTCGCTCTCTCTCAGGGAGATATCTGTACACTGACTGTTGTCTCTCAGTCCCTCTCTCTCTCTCAGGGAGATATCTGTACACTGACTGGTGTCTCTCAGTCCCCTCTCTCTCAGGGAGATATCTGTACACTGACTGGTGTCTCTCAGTCCTCTCTCTCTCTCAGGGAGATATCTGTACACTGACTCGTGTCTCTCAGTCCCTCTCTCTCTCAGGGAGATATCTGTACACTGACTGGTGTCTCTCAGTCCCTCTCTCTCTCAGGGAGATATCTGTACACTGACTGGTGTCTCTCAGTCCCTCTCTCTCTCTCAGGGAGATATCTGTACACTGACTGGTGTCTCTCAGTCCCCCTCTCTCAGGGAGATATCTGTACACTGACTGGTGTCTCTCAGTCCCTCTCTCTCAGGGAGATATCTGTACACTGACTGGTGTCTCTCAGTCCCCTCTCTCTCTCAGGGAGATATCTGTACACTGACTGGTGTCTCTCAGTCCCCTCTCTCTCAGGGAGATATCTGTACACTGACTGGTGTCTCTGAGTCCCCTCTCTCTCTCAGGGAGATATCTGTACACTGACTGGTGTCTCTCAGTCCCCTCTCTCTCAGGGAGATACCTGTACACTGACTGGTGTCTCTCAGTCCTCCATCTCTCAGAGAGATATCTGTACACTGACTGGTGTCTCTCAGTCCCTCTCTCTCTCAGGGAGATATCTGTACACTGACTGGTGTCTCTCAGTCCCCGCTCTCTCAGGGAGATATCTGTACACTGGTGTCTCTCAGTCCCCGGTCTCTCAGGGAGATATCTGTACACTGACTGGTGTCTCTCAGTCCCTCTCTCTCAGGGAGATATCTGTACACTGACTGGTGTCTCTCAGTCCCTCTCTCTCTCTCAGGGAGATATCTGTACACTGACTGGTGTCTCTCAGTCCCCTCTCTCTCTCAGGGAGATATCTGTACACTGACTGGTGTCTCTCAGTCCCTCTCTCTCTCTTAGGGAGATATCTGTACACTGACTGGTGTCTCTCAGTCCCTCTCTCTCAGGGAGATATCTGTACACTGACTGGTGTCTCTCAGTCCCCTCTCTCTCTCAGGGAGATATCTGTACACTGACTGGTGACTCTCAGTCCCTCTCTCTCTCTGAGGGAGATATCTGTTCACTGACTGGTGTCTCTCAGTCCCTCTCTCTCAGGGAGATATCTGTACACTGACTGGTGTCTCTCAGTCCCCTCTCTCTCTCAGGGAGATATCTGTACACTGACTGGTGTCTCTCAGTCCCCTCTCTCTCTCAGGGAGTTATCTGTACACTGACTGGTGTCTCTCAGTCCCTCTCTCTCTCAGGGAGATATCTGTACACTGACTGGTGTCTCTCAGTCCCCTCTCTCTCTCAGGGAGATATCTGTACACTGACTGGTGTCTCTCAGTCCCCTCTCTCTCTCAGGGAGATATCTGTACACTGACTGGTGTCTCTCAGTCCCCTCTCTCTCTCAGGGAGATATCTGTACACTGACTGGTGTCTCTCAGTCCCCTCTCTCTCTCAGGGAGATATCTGTACACTGACTGGTGTCTCTCAGTCCCCTGTCTCTCTCAGGGAGATATCTGTACATTGACTTGTGTCTCTCAGTCCCTCTCTCTCTATCAGGGAGATATCTGTACACTGACTGGTGTCTCAGTCCCCTCGCTCTCTCTCAGGGAGATATCTGTACACTGACTGGTGTCTCAGTCCCCTCGCTCTTTCTCAGGGAGATATCTGTACACTGACTGGTGTCTCTCAGTCCCCTCTCTCTCAGGGAGATATCTGTACACTGACTGGTGTCTCAGTCCCCTCGCTCTCTCTCAGGGAGATATCTGTACACTGACTGGTGTCTCTCAGTCCCCTATCTATCTTAGGGAGATATCTGTACACTGACTGGTGTCTCTCAGACCCTCTCTCTCTCAGGGAGATATCTGTACACTGACTGGTGTCTCTCAGTCCCTCTCTCTCTCAGGGAGATATCTGTACACTGACTGGTGTCTCTCAGTCCCCTCTCTCTCTCAGGGTGATATCTGTACACTGGTGTCTCTCAGTCCCCTTTCTATCTCAGGGAGATATCTGTACACTGACTGGTGTCTCTCAGTCCCCTCTCTCTGGGAGATATCTGTACACTGACTGGTGTCTCTCAGTCCCTCTCTCTCTCAGGGAGATATCTGTACACTGACTGGTGTCTCTCAGTCCCTCTCTCTCTCTCAGGGAGATATCTGTACACTGGTGTCTCTCAGTCCCCTTTCTCTCTCTCAGGGAGATATCTGTACACTGACTGGTGTCTCTCAGTCCCCTCTCTCTCAGGGAGATATCTGTACACTGACTGGTGTCTCTCAGTCCCTCTCTCTCTCAGGGAGATGTCTGTACACTGTCTGGTGTCTCTCAGTCCCCTCTCTCTCAGGGAGATGTCTGTACATTGACTGGTGTCTCTCAGTCCTCTCTCTCTCTCAGGGAGATATCTGTACACTGACTGGTGTCTCTCAGTCCCTCGCTCTATCTCAGGGAGATATCTGTACACTGGCTGGTGTCTCTCAGTCCCTCTCTCTCTCTCAGGGAGATATCTGTACACTGACTGGTGTCTCTCAGTCCCCTCTCTCTCTCAGGGAGTTATCTGTACACTGACTGGTGTCTCTCAGTCCCTCTCTCTCTCAGGGAGATATCTGTACACTGACTGGTGTCTCTCAGTCCCCTCTCTCTGTCTCAGGGAGATATCTGTACACTGACTGGTGTCTCTCAGTCCTCTCTCTCTCAGGGAGATATCTGTACACTAACTGGTGTCTCTCAGTCCCTCTCTCTCTCAGGGAGATATCTGTACACTGACTGGTGTCTCTCAGTCCCTCTCTCTCTCTCAGGGAGATATCTGTACACTGACTGGTGTCTCTCAGTCCCTCTCTCTCAGGGAGATATCTGTACACTGACAGGTGTCTCTCAGTCCCTCTCTCTCAGGGAGATATCTGTACACTGACTGGTGTCTCTCAGTCCCCTCTCTCTCTCAGGGAGATATCTGTACACTGACTGGTGTCTCTCAGTCCCCTCTCTCTCAGGGAGATATCTGTACACTGACTGGTGTCTCTGAGTCCCCTCTCTCTCTCAGGGAGATATCTGTACACTGACTGGTGTCTCTCAGTCCCCTCTCTCTCAGGGAGATACCTGTACACTGACTGGTGTCTCTCAGTCCTCCATCTCTCAGAGAGATATCTGTACACTGAATGGTGTCTCTCAGTCCCTCTCTCTCTCAGGGAGATATCTGTACACTGACTGGTGTCTCTCAGTCCCCTCTCTCTTAGGGAGATATCTGTACACTGACTGGTGTCTCTCAGTCCTCTCTCTCTCTCAGGGAGATATCTGTACACTGACTCGTGTCTCTCAGTCCCTCTCTCTCTCAGGGAGATATCTGTACACTGACTGGTGTCTCTCAGTCCCTCTCTCTCTCAGGGAGATATCTGTACACTGACTGGTGTCTCTCAGTCCCTCTCTCTCTCTCAGGGAGATATCTGTACACTGACTGGTGTCTCTCAGTCCCTCTCTCTCAGGGAGATATCTGTACACTGACAGGTGTCTCTCAGTCCCTCTCTCTCAGGGAGATATCTGTACACTGACTGGTGTCTCTCAGTCCCCTCTCTCTCTCAGGGAGATATCTGTACACTGACTGGTGTCTCTCAGTCCCCTCTCTCTCAGGGAGATATCTGTACACTGACTGGTGTCTCTGAGTCCCCTCTCTCTCTCAGGGAGATATCTGTACACTGACTGGTGTCTCTCAGTCCCCTCTCTCTCAGGGAGATACCTGTACACTGACTGGTGTCTCTCAGTCCTCCATCTCTCAGAGAGATATCTGTACACTGAATGGTGTCTCTCAGTCCCTCTCTCTCTCAGGGAGATATCTGTACACTGACTGGTGTCTCTCAGTCCCCGCTCTCTCAGGGAGATATCTGTACACTGGTGTCTCTCAGTCCCCGGTCTCTCAGGGAGATATCTGTACACTGAGTGGTGTCTCTCAGTCCCTCTCTCTCAGGGAGATATCGGTACACTGACTTGTGTCTCACAGTCCCCTCTCTGTCAGGGAGATATCTGTACACTGACTGGTGTCTCTCAGTCCCCTCTCTCTCTCAGGGAGATATCTGTACACTGACTGGTGTCTCTCAGTCTCTCCCTCTCTCAGGGAGATATCTGCACACTGACTGGTGTCTCTCAGTCCCCTCTCCCTCTCAGGGAGATATCTGTACACTGACTGGTGTCTCGCAGTTCCCTCTCTCTCTCAGGGAGATATCTGTACACTGACTGGTGTCTCTCAGGCCCCTCTCTCTCTCAGGGAGATATCTGTACACTGACTGATGTCTCTCAGTCCCCTCTCTCTCTCCCAGGGAGATATCTGTACACTGACTGGTGTCTCTCAGTCCCTCGCACTCTCTCAGGGAGATATCTGTACACTGACTGGTGTCTCTCAGTCCCTCGCTCTCTCTCAGGGAGATATCTGTACACTGACTGTTGTCTCTCAGTCCCTCTCTCTCTCTCAGGGAGATATCTGTACACTGACTGGTGTCTCTCAGTCCCCTCTCTCTCAGGGAGATATCTGTACACTGACTGGTGTCTCTCAGTCCTCTCTCTCTCTCAGGGAGATATCTGTACACTGACTCGTGTCTCTCAGTCCCCTCTCTCTCTCAGGGAGATATCTGTACACTGACTGGTGTCTCTCAGTGCCTCTCTCTATCATGGAGATATCTGTACACTGACTGGTGTCTCTCAGTCCCTCTCTCTCTCTCAGGGAGATATCTGTACACTGACTGGTGTCTCTCAGTCCCCCTCTCTCAGGGAGATATCTGTACACTGACTGGTGTCTCTCAGTCCCTCTCTCTCAGGGAGATATCTGTACACTGACTGGTGTCTCTCAGTCCCCTCTCTCTCTCAGGGAGATATCTGTACACTGACTGGTGTCTCTCAGTCCCCTCTCTCTCAGGGAGATATCTGTACACTGACTGGTGTCTCTGAGTCCCCTCTCTCTCTCAGGGAGATATCTGTACACTGACTGGTGTCTCTCAGTCCCCTCTCTCTCAGGGAGATACCTGTACACTGACTGGTGTCTCTCAGTCCTCCATCTCTCAGAGAGATATCTGTACACTGACTGGTGTCTCTCAGTCCCTCTCTCTCTCAGGGAGATATCTGTACACTGACTGGTGTCTCTCAGTCCCCGCTCTCTCAGGGAGATATCTGTACACTGGTGTCTCTCAGTCCCCGGTCTCTCAGGGAGATATCTGTACACTGACTGGTGTCTCTCAGTCCCTCTCTCTCAGGGAGATATCTGTACACTGACTGGTGTCTCTCAGTCCCTCTCTCTCTCTCAGGGAGATATCTGTACACTGACTGGTGTCTCTCAGTCCCCTCTCTCTCTCAGGGAGATATCTGTACACTGACTGGTGTCTCTCAGTCCCTCTCTCTCTCTTAGGGAGATATCTGTACACTGACTGGTGTCTCTCAGTCCCTCTCTCTCAGGGAGATATCTGTACACTGACTGGTGTCTCTCAGTCCCCTCTCTCTCTCAGGGAGATATCTGTACACTGACTGGTGACTCTCAGTCCCTCTCTCTCTCTGAGGGAGATATCTGTTCACTGACTGGTGTCTCTCAGTCCCTCTCTCTCAGGGAGATATCTGTACACTGACTGGTGTCTCTCAGTCCCCTCTCTCTCTCAGGGAGATATCTGTACACTGACTGGTGTCTCTCAGTCCCCTCTCTCTCTCAGGGAGTTATCTGTACACTGACTGGTGTCTCTCAGTCCCTCTCTCTCTCAGGGAGATATCTGTACACTGACTGGTGTCTCTCAGTCCCCTCTCTCTCTCAGGGAGATATCTGTACACTGACTGGTGTCTCTCAGTCCCCTCTCTCTCTCAGGGAGATATCTGTACACTGACTGGTGTCTCTCAGTCCCCTCTCTCTCTCAGGGAGATATCTGTACACTGACTGGTGTCTCTCAGTCCCCTCTCTCTCTCAGGGAGATATCTGTACACTGACTGGTGTCTCTCAGTCCCCTGTCTCTCTCAGGGAGATATCTGTACATTGACTTGTGTCTCTCAGTCCCTCTCTCTCTATCAGGGAGATATCTGTACACTGACTGGTGTCTCAGTCCCCTCGCTCTCTCTCAGGGAGATATCTGTACACTGACTGGTGTCTCAGTCCCCTCGCTCTTTCTCAGGGAGATATCTGTACACTGACTGGTGTCTCTCAGTCCCCTCTCTCTCAGGGAGATATCTGTACACTGACTGGTGTCTCAGTCCCCTCGCTCTCTCTCAGGGAGATATCTGTACACTGACTGGTGTCTCTCAGTCCCCTATCTATCTTAGGGAGATATCTGTACACTGACTGGTGTCTCTCAGACCCTCTCTCTCTCAGGGAGATATCTGTACACTGACTGGTGTCTCTCAGTCCCTCTCTCTCTCAGGGAGATATCTGTACACTGACTGGTGTCTCTCAGTCCCCTCTCTCTCTCAGGGTGATATCTGTACACTGGTGTCTCTCAGTCCCCTTTCTATCTCAGGGAGATATCTGTACACTGACTGGTGTCTCTCAGTCCCCTCTCTCTGGGAGATATCTGTACACTGACTGGTGTCTCTCAGTCCCTCTCTCTCTCAGGGAGATATCTGTACACTGACTGGTGTCTCTCAGTCCCTCTCTCTCTCTCAGGGAGATATCTGTACACTGGTGTCTCTCAGTCCCCTTTCTCTCTCTCAGGGAGATATCTGTACACTGACTGGTGTCTCTCAGTCCCCTCTCTCTCAGGGAGATATCTGTACACTGACTGGTGTCTCTCAGTCCCTCTCTCTCTCAGGGAGATGTCTGTACACTGTCTGGTGTCTCTCAGTCCCCTCTCTCTCAGGGAGATGTCTGTACATTGACTGGTGTCTCTCAGTCCTCTCTCTCTCTCAGGGAGATATCTGTACACTGACTGGTGTCTCTCAGTCCCTCGCTCTATCTCAGGGAGATATCTGTACACTGGCTGGTGTCTCTCAGTCCCTCTCTCTCTCTCAGGGAGATATCTGTACACTGACTGGTGTCTCTCAGTCCCCTCTCTCTCTCAGGGAGTTATCTGTACACTGACTGGTGTCTCTCAGTCCCTCTCTCTCTCAGGGAGATATCTGTACACTGACTGGTGTCTCTCAGTCCCCTCTCTCTGTCTCAGGGAGATATCTGTACACTGACTGGTGTCTCTCAGTCCTCTCTCTCTCAGGGAGATATCTGTACACTAACTGGTGTCTCTCAGTCCCTCTCTCTCTCAGGGAGATATCTGTACACTGACTGGTGTCTCTCAGTCCCTCTCTCTCTCTCAGGGAGATATCTGTACACTGACTGGTGTCTCTCAGTCCCTCTCTCTCAGGGAGATATCTGTACACTGACAGGTGTCTCTCAGTCCCTCTCTCTCAGGGAGATATCTGTACACTGACTGGTGTCTCTCAGTCCCCTCTCTCTCTCAGGGAGATATCTGTACACTGACTGGTGTCTCTCAGTCCCCTCTCTCTCAGGGAGATATCTGTACACTGACTGGTGTCTCTGAGTCCCCTCTCTCTCTCAGGGAGATATCTGTACACTGACTGGTGTCTCTCAGTCCCCTCTCTCTCAGGGAGATACCTGTACACTGACTGGTGTCTCTCAGTCCTCCATCTCTCAGAGAGATATCTGTACACTGAATGGTGTCTCTCAGTCCCTCTCTCTCTCAGGGAGATATCTGTACACTGACTGGTGTCTCTCAGTCCCCGCTCTCTCAGGGAGATATCTGTACACTGGTGTCTCTCAGTCCCCGGTCTCTCAGGGAGATATCTGTACACTGAGTGGTGTCTCTCAGTCCCTCTCTCTCAGGGAGATATCGGTACACTGACTTGTGTCTCACAGTCCCCTCTCTGTCAGGGAGATATCTGTACACTGACTGGTGTCTCTCAGTCCCCTCTCTCTCTCAGGGAGATATCTGTACACTGACTGGTGTCTCTCAGTCTCTCCCTCTCTCAGGGAGATATCTGCACACTGACTGGTGTCTCTCAGTCCCCTCTCCCTCTCAGGGAGATATCTGTACACTGACTGGTGTCTCTCAGTTCCCTCTCTCTCTCAGGGAGATATCTGTACACTGACTGGTGTCTCTCAGGCCCCTCTCTCTCTCAGGGAGATATCTGTACACTGACTGATGTCTCTCAGTCCCCTCTCTCTCTCCCAGGGAGATATCTGTACACTGACTGGTGTCTCTCAGTCCCTCGCACTCTCTCAGGGAGATATCTGTACACTGACTGGTGTCTCTCAGTCCCTCGCTCTCTCTCAGGGAGATATCTGTACACTGACTGTTGTCTCTCAGTCCCTCTCTCTCTCTCAGGGAGATATCTGTACACTGACTGGTGTCTCTCAGTCCCCTCTCTCTCAGGGAGATATCTGTACACTGACTGGTGTCTCTCAGTCCTCTCTCTCTCTCAGGGAGATATCTGTACACTGACTCGTGTCTCTCAGTCCCTCTCTCTCTCAGGGAGATATCTGTACACTGACTGGTGTCTCTCAGTCCCTCTCTCTCTCAGGGAGATATCTGTACACTGACTGGTGTCTCTCAGTCCCTCTCTCTCTCTCAGGGAGATATCTGTACACTGACTGGTGTCTCTCAGTCCCCCTCTCTCAGGGAGATATCTGTACACTGACTGGTGTCTCTCAGTCCCTCTCTCTCAGGGAGATATCTGTACACTGACTGGTGTCTCTCAGTCCCCTCTCTCTCTCAGGGAGATATCTGTACACTGACTGGTGTCTCTCAGTCCCCTCTCTCTCAGGGAGATATCTGTACACTGACTGGTGTCTCTGAGTCCCCTCTCTCTCTCAGGGAGATATCTGTACACTGACTGGTGTCTCTCAGTCCCCTCTCTCTCAGGGAGATACCTGTACACTGACTGGTGTCTCTCAGTCCTCCATCTCTCAGAGAGATATCTGTACACTGACTGGTGTCTCTCAGTCCCTCTCTCTCTCAGGGAGATATCTGTACACTGACTGGTGTCTCTCAGTCCCCGCTCTCTCAGGGAGATATCTGTACACTGGTGTCTCTCAGTCCCCGGTCTCTCAGGGAGATATCTGTACACTGACTGGTGTCTCTCAGTCCCTCTCTCTCAGGGAGATATCTGTACACTGACTGGTGTCTCTCAGTCCCTCTCTCTCTCTCAGGGAGATATCTGTACACTGACTGGTGTCTCTCAGTCCCCTCTCTCTCTCAGGGAGATATCTGTACACTGACTGGTGTCTCTCAGTCCCTCTCTCTCTCTGAGGGAGATATCTGTACACTGACTGGTGTCTCTCAGTCCCTCTCTCTCAGGGAGATATCTGTACACTGACTGGTGTCTCTCAGTCCCCTCTCTCTCTCAGGGAGATATCTGTACACTGACTGGTGACTCTCAGTCCCTCTCTCTCTCTGAGGGAGATATCTGTTCACTGACTGGTGTCTCTCAGTCCCTCTCTCTCAGGGAGATATCTGTACACTGACTGGTGTCTCTCAGTCCCCTCTCTCTCTCAGGGAGATATCTGTACACTGACTGGTGTCTCTCAGTCCCCTCTCTCTCTCAGGGAGTTATCTGTACACTGACTGGTGTCTCTCAGTCCCTCTCTCTCTCAGGGAGATATCTGTACACTGACTGGTGTCTCTCAGTCCCCTCTCTCTGTCTCAGGGAGATATCTGTACACTGACTTTTGTCTCTCAGTCCTCTCTCTCTCAGGGAGATATCTGTACACTAACTGGTGTCTCTCAGTCCCACTCTCTCTCAGGGAGATATCTGTACACTGACTGGTGTCTCTCAGTCCCCGCTCTCTCAGGGAGATATCTGTACACTGACTGGTGTCTCTCAGTCCCCGCTCTCTCAGGGAGATATCTGTACACTGACTGGTGTCTCTCAGTCCCTCTCTCTCAGGGTGATATCTGTACACTGACTGGTGTCTCTCAGTCCCCCCTCTCTCTCTGGGTGATATCTGTACACTGACTGGTGTCTCTCAGTCCCTCTCTCAGGGAGATATCTGTACACTGACTGGTGTCTCTCAGTCCCTCTCTCAGGGAGATATCTGTACACTGACTGGTGTCTCTCAGTCCCTCTTTCTCAGGGAGATATCTGTACACTGACTGGTGTCTCTCAGTCCCTCATTCTCAGGGAGATATCTGAACACTGACTGGTTTCTCTCAGTCCCTCTCTCTCTCAGGGAGATATCTGTACACTGACTGGTGTCTCTCAGTCCCCTCTCTCTGTCAGGGAGATATCTGTACACTGACTGGTGTCTCTCAGTCCCCTCTCTCTCTCAAGGAGATATCTGTACACTGACTGGTGTCTCTCAGTCCCCTTTCTCTCTCAGGGAGATATCTGTACACTGACTGGTGTCTCTGAGTCCCCTCTCTCTCTCAGGGAGATATCTGTACACTGACTGGTGTCTTTCAGTCCCTCTCTCTCTCAGGGAGATATCTGTACACTGACTGGTGTCTCTCAGTCCCTCTCTCTCTCAGGGAGATATCTGTACACTGACTGGTGTCTCTCAGTCCCCTCTCTCTCTCAGGGAGATATCTGTACACTGACTGGTGTCTCTCAGTCCCCTCTCCCTCTCAGGGTGATATCTGTACACTGGTGTCTCTCAGTCCCCTTTCTATCTCAGGGAGATATCTGTACACTGACTGGTGTCTCTCAGTCCCCTCTCTCTGGGAGATATCTGTACACTGACTGGTGTCTCTCAGTCCCTCTCTCTCTCAGGGAGATATCTGTACACTGACTGGTGTCTCTCAGTCCCTCTCTCTCTCTCAGGGAGATATCTGTACACTGGTGTCTCTCAGTCCCCTTTCTCTCTCTCAGGGAGATATCTGTACACTGACTGGTGTCTCTCAGTCCCCTCTCTCTCAGGGAGATATCTGTACACTGACTGGTGTCTCTCAGTCCCTCTCTCTCTCAGGGAGATGTCTGTACACTGTCTGGTGTCTCTCAGTCCCCTCTCTCTCAGGGAGATGTCTGTACATTGACTGGTGTCTCTCAGTCCTCTCTCTCTCTCAGGGAGATATCTGTACACTGACTGGTGTCTCTCAGTCCCTCGCTCTATCTCAGGGAGATATCTGTACACTGGCTGGTGTCTCTCAGTCCCTCTCTCTCTCTCAGGGAGATATCTGTACACTGACTGGTGTCTCTCAGTCCCCTCTCTCTCTCAGGGAGTTATCTGTACACTGACTGGTGTCTCTCAGTCCCTCTCTCTCTCAGGGAGATATCTGTACACTGACTGGTGTCTCTCAGTCCCCTCTCTCTGTCTCAGGGAGATATCTGTACACTGACTGGTGTCTCTCAGTCCTCTCTCTCTCAGGGAGATATCTGTACACTAACTGGTGTCTCTCAGTCCCACTCTCTCTCAGGGAGATATCTGTACACTGACTGGTGTCTCTCAGTCCCCGCTCTCTCAGGGAGATATCTGTACACTGACTGGTGTCTCTCAGTCCCCGCTCTCTCAGGGAGATATCTGTACACTGACTGGTGTCTCTCAGTCCCTCTCTCTCAGGGAGATATCTGTACACTGACTGGTGTCTCTCAGTCCCCCCTCTCTCTCTGGGTGATATCTGTACACTGACTGGTGTCTCTCAGTCCCTCTCTCAGGGAGATATCTGTTCACTGACTGGTGTCTCTCAGTCCCTCTCTCAGGGAGATATCTGTACACTGACTGGTGTCTCTCAGTCCCTCTTTCTCAGGGAGATATCTGTACACTGACTGGTGTCTCTCAGTCCCTCTTTCTCAGGGAGATATCTGAACACTGACTGGTTTCTCTCAGTCCCTCTCTCTCTCAGGGAGATATCTGTACACTGACTGGTGTCTCTCAGTCCCCTCTCTCTCTCAGGGAGATATCTGTACACTGACTGGTGTCTCTCAGTCCCCTCTCTCTCTCAGGGAGATATCTGTACACTGACTGGTGTCTCTCAGTCCCCTTTCTCTCTCAGGGAGATATCTGTACACTGACTGGTGTCTCTGAGTCCCCTCTCTCTCTCAGGGAGATATCTGTACACTGACTGGTGTATTTCAGTCCCTCTCTCTCTCAGGGAGATATCTGTACACTGACTGGTATCTCTCAGTCCCTCTCTCTCTCAGGGAGATATCTGTACACTGACTGGTGTCTCTCAGTCCCCTCTCTCTCTCAGGGAGATATCTGTACACTGACTGGTGTCTCTCAGTCCCCTCTCTCTCTCAGGGAGATATCTGTACACTGACTGGTGTCTCTCAGTCCCCTCTCTCTCTCAGGGAGATATCTGTACACTGACTGGTGTCTCTCAGTCCCCTGTCTCTCTCAGGGAGATATCTGTACATTGACTTGTGTCTCTCAGTCCCTCTCTCTCTCTCGGCGAGATATCTGTACACTGACTGGTGTCTCAGTCCCCTCGCTCTCTCTCAGGGAGATATCTGTACACTGACTGGTGTCTCAGTCCCCTCGCTCTTTCTCAGGGAGATATCTGTACACTGACTGGTGTCTCTCAGTCCCCTCTCTCTCAGGGAGATATCTGTACACTGACTGGTGTCTCAGTCCCCTCGCTCTCTCTCAGGGAGATATCTGTACACTGACTGGTGTCTCTCAGTCCCCTATCTATCTTAGGGAGATATCTGTACACTGACTGGTGTCTCTCAGACCCTCTCTCTCTCCGGGAGATATCTGTACACTGACTGGTGTCTCTCAGTCCCTCTCTCTCTCAGGGAGATATCTGTACACTGACTGGTGTCTCTCAGTCCCCTCTCTCTCTCAGGGAGATATCTGTACACTGGTGTCTCTCAGTCCCCTTTCTATCTCAGGGAGATATCTGTACACTGACTGGTGTCTCTCAGTCCCCTCTCTCTGGGAGATATCTGTACACTGACTGGTGTCTCTCAGTCCCTCTCTCTCTCAGGGAGATATCTGTACACTGACTGGTGTCTCTCAGTCCCTCTCTCTCTCTCAGGGAGATATCTGTACACTGGTGTCTCTCAGTCCCCTTTCTCTCTCTCAGGGAGATATCTGTACACTGACTGGTGTCTCTCAGTCCCTCGCTCTATCTCAGGGAGATATCTGTACACTGGCTGGTGTCTCTCAGTCCCTCTCTCTCTCTCAGGGAGATATCTGTACACTGACTGGTGTCTCTCAGTCCCTCTCTCTCTCTCTCAGGGTGATATCTGTACACTGACTGGTGTCTCTCAGTCCCTCTCTCTCTCTCAGGGAGATATCTGTACATTGACTGGTGTCTCTCAGTCCCCTCTCTCTCCGGGAGATATCTGTACACTGACTGGTGTCTCTCAGTCCCCTCGCTCTGTCTCAGGGAGATATCTGTAAACTGACTGGTGTCTCTCAGTCCCCTCTCTCTCAGGGAGATATCTGAACACTGACTGGTGTCTCTCAGTCCCTCTCTCTCAGGGAGATATCTGTACACTGACTGGTGTCTCTCAGGACCCCCTCTCTCTCTCTCAGGGAGATATCTGTGCACTGACTGGTGTCTCTCAGTCCCCTCTCTCTCTCAGGGAGATATCTGTACACTGACTGGTGTCTCTCAGTCCCTCTCTCTCTCTCTCAGTGTGATATCTGTACACTGACTGGTGTCTCTCAGTCCCTCTCTCTCTCTCAGGGAGATATCTGTACATTGACTGGTGTCTCTCAGTCCCCTCTCTCTCCGGGAGATATCTGTACACTGACTGGTGTCTCTCAGTCCCCTCGCTCTCTCTCAGGGAGATATCTGTAAACTGACTGGTGTCTCTCAGTCCCCTCTCTCTCAGGGAGATATCTGTACACTGACTGGTGTCTCTCAGTCCCCTCTCTCTCTCATGGAGATATCTGTACACTGACTGGTGTCTCACAGTCCCTCTGTCTCTCAGGGAGATATCTGTACACTGACTGGTGTCTCTCAGTCCCTCTCTCTCTCTCAGGGAGATATCAGTACACTGACTGGTGTCTCTCAGTCCCTCTCTCTCAGGGAGATATCTGTACACTGACTGGTGTCTCTCAGTCCCTCTCTCTCTCAGGGAGATATCTGTACACTGACTGGTGTCTCTCAGTCCTCTCTCTCTCTCTCAGGGAGATATCTGTACACTGACTGGGGTCTCTCAGTCCTCTCTCTCTCTCTCAGGGAGATATCTGTACACTGACTGGTGTCTCTCAGTCCCTCTCTCTCTCAGGGAGATATCTGTACACTGACTGGTGTCTCTCAGTCCCCTCTCTCTCTCAGGGAGATATCTGTACACTGGTGTCTCTCAGTCCCCTTTCTATCTCAGGGAGATATCTGTACACTGACTGGTGTCTCTCAGTCCCCTCTCTCTGGGAGATATCTGTACACTGACTGGTGTCTCTCAGTCCCTCTCTCTCTCAGGGAGATATCTGTACACTGACTGGTGTCTCTCAGTCCCTCTCTCTCTCTCAGGGAGATATCTGTACACTGGTGTCTCTCAGTCCCCTTTCTCTCTCTCAGGGAGATATCTGTACACTGACTGGTGTCTCTCAGTCCCCTCTCTCTCAGGGAGATATCTGTACACTGACTGGTGTCTCTCAGTCCCTCTCTCTCTCAGGGAGATGTCTGTACACTGTCTGGTGTCTCTCAGTCCCCTCTCTCTCAGGGAGATGTCTGTACATTGACTGGTGTCTCTCAGTCCTCTCTCTCTCTCAGGGAGATATCTGTACACTGACTGGTGTCTCTCAGTCCCTCGCTCTATCTCAGGGAGATATCTGTACACTGGCTGGTGTCTCTCAGTCCCTCTCTCTCTCTCAGGGAGATATCTGTACACTGACTGGTGTCTCTCAGTCCCTCTCTCTCTCTCTCAGGGTGATATCTGTACACTGACTGGTGTCTCTCAGTCCCTCTCTCTCTCTCAGGGAGATATCTGTACATTGACTGGTGTCTCTCAGTCCCCTCTCTCTCCGGGAGATATCTGTACACTGACTGGTGTCTCTCAGTCCCCTCGCTCTGTCTCAGGGAGATATCTGTAAACTGACTGGTGTCTCTCAGTCCCCTCTCTCTCAGGGAGATATCTGAACACTGACTGGTGTCTCTCAGTCCCTCTCTCTCAGGGAGATATCTGTACACTGACTGGTGTCTCTCAGTACCCCCCTCTCTCTCTCTCAGGGAGATATCTGTGCACTGACTGGTGTCTCTCAGTCCCCTCTCTCTCTCAGGGAGATATCTGTACACTGACTGGTGTCTCTCAGTCCCTCTCTCTCTCTCTCAGGGTGATATCTGTACACTGACTGGTGTCTCTCAGTCCCTCTCTCTCTCTCAGGGAGATATCTGTACATTGACTGGTGTCTCTCAGTCCCCTCTCTCTCCGGGAGATATCTGTACACTGACTGGTGTCTCTCAGTCCCCTCGCTCTCTCTCAGGGAGATATCTGTAAACTGACTGGAGTCTCTCAGTCCCCTCTCTCTCAGGGAGATATCTGTACACTGACTGGTGTCTCTCAGTCCCCTCTCTCTCTCATGGAGATATCTGTACACTGACTGGTGTCTCACAGTCCCTCTGTCTCTCAGGGAGATATCTGTACACTGACTGGTGTCTCTCAGTCCCTCTCTCTCTCTCAGGGAGATATCTGTACACTGACTGGTGTCTCTCAGTCCCTCTCTCTCAGGGAGATATCTGTACACTGACTGGTGTCTCTCAGTCCCTCTCTCTCTCAGGGAGATATCTGTACACTGACTGGTGTCTCTCAGTCCTCTCTCTCTCTCTCAGGGAGATATCTGTACACTGACTGGTGTCTCTCAGTCCTCTCTCTCTCTCTCAGGGAGATATCTGTACACTGACTGGTGTCTCTCAGTCCCTCTCTCTCTCAGGGAGATATCTGTACACTGACTGGTGTCTCTCAGGCCCCTCTCTCTCTCAGGGAGATATCTGTACACTGACTGATGTCTCTCAGTCCCCTCTCTCTCTCCCAGGGAGATATCTGTGCACTGACTGGTGTCTCTCAGTCCCTCGCACTCTCTCAGGGAGATATCTGTACACTGACTGGTGTCTCTCAGTCCCTCTCTCTCTCAGGGAGATATCTGTACACTGACTGGTGTCTCTCAGTCCCTCGCTCTCTATCAGGGAGATATCTGGACACTGACTGTTGTCTCTCAGTCCCTCTCTCTCTCTCAGGGAGATATCTGTACACTGACTGGTGTCTCTCAGTCCCCTCTCTCTTAGGGAGATATCTGTACACTGACTGGTGTCTCTCAGTCCTCTCTCTCTCTCAGGGAGATATCTGTACACTGACTCGTGTCTCTCAGTCCCTCTCTCTCTCAGGGAGATATCTGTACACTGACTGGTGTCTCTCAGTCCCTCTCTCTCTCAGGGAGATATCTGTACACTGACTGGTGTCTCTCAGTCCCTCTCTCTCTCTCAGGGAGATATCTGTACACTGACTGGTGTCTCTCAGTCCCTCTCTCTCAGGGAGATATCTGTACACTGACAGGTGTCTCTCAGTCCCTCTCTCTCAGGGAGATATCTGTACACTGACTGGTGTCTCTCAGTCCCCTCTCTCTCTCAGGGAGATATCTGTACACTGACTGGTGTCTCTCAGTCCCCTCTCTCTCAGGGAGATATCTGTACACTGACTGGTGTCTCTGAGTCCCCTCTCTCTCTCAGGGAGATATCTGTACACTGACTGGTGTCTCTCAGTCCCCTCTCTCTCAGGGAGATACCTGTACACTGACTGGTGTCTCTCAGTCCTCCATCTCTCAGAGAGATATCTGTACACTGAATGGTGTCTCTCAGTCCCTCTCTCTCTCAGGGAGATATCTGTACACTGACTGGTGTCTCTCAGTCCCCCGCTCTCTCAGGGAGATATCTGTACACTGGGGTCTCTCAGTCCCCGGTCTCTCAGGGAGATATCTGTACACTGACTGGTGTCTCTCAGTCCCTCTCTCTCAGGGAGATATCTGTACACTGACTGGTGTCTCTCAGTCCCTCTCTCTCTCTCAGGGAGATATCTGTACACTGACTGGTGTCTCTCAGTCCCCTCTCTCTCTCAGGGAGATATCTGTACACTGACTTGTGTCTCACAGTCCCCTCTCTGTCAGGGAGATATCTGTACACTGACTGGTGTCTCTCAGTCCCCTCTCTCTCTCAGGGAGATATCTGTACACTGACTGGTGTCTCTCAGTCTCTCCCTCTCTCAGGGAGATATCTGCACACTGACTGGTGTCTCTCAGTCCCCTCTCCCTCTCAGGGAGATATCTGTACACTGACTGGTGTCTCTCAGTTCCCTCTCTCTCTCAGGGAGATATCTGTACACTGACTGGTGTCTCTCAGGCCCCTCTCTCTCTCAGGGAGATATCTGTACACTGACTGATGTCTCTCAGTCCCCTCTCTCTCTCCCAGGGAGATATCTGTACACTGACTGGTGTCTCTCAGTCCCTCGCACTCTCTCAGGGAGATATCTGTACACTGACTGGTGTCTCTCAGTCCCTCGCTCTCTCTCAGGGAGATATCTGTACACTGACTGTTGTCTCTCAGTCCCTCTCTCTCTCTCAGGGAGATATCTGTACACTGACTGGTGTCTCTCAGTCCCCTCTCTCTCAGGGAGATATCTGTACACTGACTGGTGTCTCTCAGTCCTCTCTCTCTCTCAGGGAGATATCTGTACACTGACTCGTGTCTCTCAGTCCCTCTCTCTCTCAGGGAGATATCTGTACACTGACTGGTGTCTCTCAGTCCCTCTCTCTCTCAGGGAGATATCTGTACACTGACTGGTGTCTCTCAGTCCCTCTCTCTCTCTCAGGGAGATATCTGTACACTGACTGGTGTCTCTCAGTCCCCCTCTCTCAGGGAGATATCTGTACACTGACTGGTGTCTCTCAGTCCCTCTCTCTCAGGGAGATATCTGTACACTGACTGGTGTCTCTCAGTCCCCTCTCTCTCTCAGGGAGATATCTGTACACTGACTGGTGTCTCTCAGTCCCCTCTCTCTCAGGGAGATATCTGTACACTGACTGGTGTCTCTGAGTCCCCTCTCTCTCTCAGGGAGATATCTGTACACTGACTGGTGTCTCTCAGTCCCCTCTCTCTCAGGGAGATACCTGTACACTGACTGGTGTCTCTCAGTCCTCCATCTCTCAGAGAGATATCTGTACACTGACTGGTGTCTCTCAGTCCCTCTCTCTCTCAGGGAGATATCTGTACACTGACTGGTGTCTCTCAGTCCCCGCTCTCTCAGGGAGATATCTGTACACTGGTGTCCTCTCAGTCCCCGGTCTCTCAGGGAGATATCTGTACACTGACTGGTGTCTCTCAGTCCCTCTCTCTCAGGGAGATATCTGTACACTGACTGGTGTCTCTCAGTCCCTCTCTCTCTCTCAGGGAGATATCTGTACACTGACTGGTGTCTCTCAGTCCCCTCTCTCTCTCAGGGAGATATCTGTACACTGACTGGTGTCTCTCAGTCCCTCTCTCTCTCTGAGGGAGATATCTGTACACTGACTGGTGTCTCTCAGTCCCTCTCTCTCAGGGAGATATCTGTACACTGACTGGTGTCTCTCAGTCCCCTCTCTCTCTCAGGGAGATATCTGTACACTGACTGGTGACTCTCAGTCCCTCTCTCTCTCTGAGGGAGATATCTGTTCACTGACTGGTGTCCTCTCAGTCCCTCTCTCTCAGGGAGATATCTGTACACTGACTGGTGTCTCTCAGTCCCCTCTCTCTCTCAGGGAGATATCTGTACACTGACTGGTGTCTCTCAGTCCCCTCTCTCTCTCAGGGAGTTATCTGTACACTGACTGGTGTCTCTCAGTCCCTCTCTCTCTCAGGGAGATATCTGTACACTACTGGTGTCTCTCAGTCCCCTCTCTCTGTCTCAGGGAGATATCTGTACACTGACTTTTGTCTCTCAGTCCTCTCTCTCTCAGGGAGATATCTGTACACTAACTGGTGTCTCTCAGTCCCACTCTCTCTCAGGGAGATATCTGTACACTGACTGGTGTCTCTCAGTCCCCGCTCTCTCAGGGAGATATCTGTACACTGACTGGTGTCTCTCAGTCCCCGCTCTCTCAGGGAGATATCTGTACACTGACTGGTGTCTCTCAGTCCCCTCTCTCTCAGGGAGATATCTGTACACTGACTGGTGTCTCTCAGTCCCCTCTCTCTCAGGGAGATATCTGTACACTGACTGGTGTCTCTCAGTCCCTCTCTCTCTCAGGGAGATGTCTGTACACTGTCTGGTGTCTCTCAGTCCCCTCTCTCTCAGGGAGATGTCTGTACATTGACTGGTGTCTCTCAGTCCTCTCTCTCTCTCAGGGAGATATCTGTACACTGACTGGTGTCTCTCAGTCCCTCGCTCTATCTCAGGGAGATATCTGTACACTGGCTGGTGTCTCTCAGTCCCTCTCTCTCTCTCAGGGAGATATCTGTACACTGACTGGTGTCTCTCAGTCCCCTCTCTCTCTCAGGGAGTTATCTGTACACTGACTGGTGTCTCTCAGTCCCTCTCTCTCTCAGGGAGATATCTGTACACTGACTGGTGTCTCTCAGTCCCCTCTCTCTGTCTCAGGGAGATATCTGTACACTGACTGGTGTCTCTCAGTCCCCGCTCTCTCAGGGAGATATCTGTACACTGACTGGTGTCTCTCAGTCCCTCTCTCTCAGGGAGATATCTGTACACTGACTGGTGTCTCTCAGTCCCCCCTCTCTCTCTGGGTGATATCTGTACACTGAATGGTGTCTCTCAGTCCCTCTCTCAGGGAGATATCTGTTCACTGACTGGTGTCTCTCAGTCCCTCTCTCAGGGAGATATCTGTACACTGACTGGTGTCTCTCAGTCCCTCTTTCTCAGGGAGATATCTGTACACTGACTGGTGTCTCTCAGTCCCTCTTTCTCAGGGAGATATCTGAACACTGACTGGTTTCTCTCAGTCCCTCTCTCTCTCAGGGAGATATCTGTACACTGACTGGTGTCTCTCAGTCCCCTCTCTCTCTCAGGGAGATATCTGTACACTGACTGGTGTCTCTCAGTCCCCTCTCTCTCTCAGGGAGATATCTGTACACTGACTGGTGTCTCTCAGTCCCCTTTCTCTCTCAGGGAGATATCTGTACACTGACTGGTGTCTCTGAGTCCCCTCTCTCTCTCAGGGAGATATCTGTACACTGACTGGTGTCTTTCAGTCCCTCTCTCTCTCAGGGAGATATCTGTACACTGACTGGTGTCTCTCAGTCCCTCTCTCTCTCAGGGAGATATCTGTACACTGACTGGTGTCTCTCAGTCCCCTCTCTCTCTCAGGGAGATATCTGTACACTGACTGGTGTCTCTCAGTCCCCTCTCTCTCTCAGGGAGATATCTGTACACTGACTGGTGTCTCTCAGTCCCCTCTCTCTCTCAGGGAGATATCTGTACACTGACTGGTGTCTCTCAGTCCCCTGTCTCTCTCAGGGAGATATCTGTACATTGACTTGTGTCTCTCAGTCCCTCTCTCTCTCTCGGCGAGATATCTGTACACTGACTGGTGTCTCAGTCCCCTCGCTCTCTCTCAGGGAGATATCTGTACACTGACTGGTGTCTCAGTCCCCTCGCTCTTTCTCAGGGAGATATCTGTACACTGACTGGTGTCTCTCAGTCCCCTCTCTCTCAGGGAGATATCTGTACACTGACTGGTTTCTCAGTCCCCTCGCTCTCTCTCAGGGAGATATCTGTACACTGACTGGTGTCTCTCAGTCCCCTATCTATCTTAGGGAGATATCTGTACACTGACTGGTGTCTCTCAGACCCTCTCTCTCTCAGGGAGATATCTGTACACTGACTGGTGTCTCTCAGTCCCTCTCTCTCTCAGGGAGATATCTGTACACTGACTGGTGTCTCTCAGTCCCCTCTCTCTCTCAGGGAGATATCTGTACACTGGTGTCTCTCAGTCCCCTTTCTATCTCAGGGAGATATCTGTACACTGACTGGTGTCTCTCAGTCCCCTCTCTCTGGGAGATATCTGTACACTGACTGGTGTCTCTCAGTCCCTCTCTCTCTCAGGGAGATATCTGTACACTGACTGGTGTCTCTCAGTCCCTCTCTCTCTCTCAGGGAGATATCTGTACACTGGTGTCTCTCAGTCCCCTTTCTCTCTCTCAGGGAGATATCTGTACACTGACTGGTGTCTCTCAGTCCCCTCTCTCTCAGGGAGATATCTGTACACTGACTGGTGTCTCTCAGTCCCTCTCTCTCTCAGGGAGATGTCTGTACACTGTCTGGTGTCTCTCAGTCCCCTCTCTCTCAGGGAGATGTCTGTACATTGACTGGTGTCTCTCAGTCCTCTCTCTCTCTCAGGGAGATATCTGTACACTGACTGGTGTCTCTCAGTCCCTCGCTCTATCTCAGGGAGATATCTGTACACTGGCTGGTGTCTCTCAGTCCCTCTCTCTCTCTCAGGGAGATATCTGTACACTGACTGGTGTCTCTCAGTCCCTCTCTCTCTCTCTCAGGGTGATATCTGTACACTGACTGGTGTCTCTCAGTCCCTCTCTCTCTCTCAGGGAGATATCTGTACATTGACTGGTGTCTCTCAGTCCCCTCTCTCTCCGGGAGATATCTGTACACTGACTGGTGTCTCTCAGTCCCCTCGCTCTGTCTCAGGGAGATATCTGTAAACTGACTGGTGTCTCTCAGTCCCCTCTCTCTCAGGGAGATATCTGAACACTGACTGGTGTCTCTCAGTCCCTCTCTCTCAGGGAGATATCTGTACACTGACTGGTGTCTCTCAGTACCCCCTCTCTCTCTCTCAGGGAGATATCTGTGCACTGACTGGTGTCTCTCAGTCCCCTCTCTCTCTCAGGGAGATATCTGTACACTGACTGGTGTCTCTCAGTCCCTCTCTCTCTCTCTCAGGGTGATATCTGTACACTGACTGGTGTCTCTCAGTCCCTCTCTCTCTCTCAGGGAGATATCTGTACATTGACTGGTGTCTCTCAGTCCCCTCTCTCTCCGGGAGATATCTGTACACTGACTGGTGTCTCTCAGTCCCCTCGCTCTCTCTCAGGGAGATATCTGTAAACTGACTGGTGTCTCTCAGTCCCCTCTCTCTCAGGGAGATATCTGTACACTGACTGGTGTCTCTCAGTCCCCTCTCTCTCTCATGGAGATATCTGTACACTGACTGGTGTCTCACAGTCCCTCTGTCTCTCAGGGAGATATCTGTACACTGACTGGTGTCTCTCAGTCCCTCTCTCTCTCTCAGGGAGATATCTGTACACTGACTGGTGTCTCTCAGTCCCTCTCTCTCAGGGAGATATCTGTACACTGACTGGTGTCTCTCAGTCCCTCTCTCTCTCAGGGAGATATCTGTTCACTGACTGGTGTCTCTCAGTCCTCTCTCTCTCTCTCAGGGAGATATCTGTACACTGACTGGTGTCTCTCAGTCCTCTCTCTCTCTCTCAGGGAGATATCTGTACACTGACTGGTGTCTCTCAGTCCCTCTCTCTCTCAGGGAGATATCTGTACACTGACTGGTGTCTCTCAGTCCCCTCTCTCTCTCAGGGAGATATCTGTACACTGACTGGTGTCTCTCAGTCCCTCTCTCTCTCTCAGGGAGATATCTGTACACTGACTGGTGTCTCTCAGTCCCTCTCTCAGTGAGATATCTGTACACTGACTGGTGTCTCTCAGTCCCTCTCTCAGGGAGATATCTGTACACTGACTGGTGTCTCTCAGTCCCTCTCTCTCTCAGGGAGATATCTGTACACTGACTGGTGTCTCTGAGTCCCCTCTCTCTCTCAGGGAGATATCTGTACAATGACTTGTGTCTCACAGTCCCCTCGCTCTCAGGGAGATATCTGTACACTGACTGGTGTCTCTCAGTCCCCTCTCTCTCTCAGGGAGATATCTGTACACTGACTGGTGTCTCTCAGTCTCTCCCTCTCTCAGGGAGATATCTGCACACTGACTGGTGTCTCTCAGTCCCCTCTCCCTCTCAGGGAGATATCTGTACACTGACTGGTGTCTCTCAGTTCCCTCTCTCTCTCAGGGAGATATCTGTACACTGATTGGTGTCTCTCAGGCCCCTCTCTCTCTCAGGGAGATATCTGTACACTGACTGATGTCTCTCAGTCCCCTCTCTCTCTCCCAGGGAGATATCTGTACACTGACTGGTGTCTCTCAGTCCCTCGCACGCTCTCAGGGAGATATCTGTACACTGACTGGTGTCTCTCAGTCCCTCTCTCTCTCAGGGAGATATCTGTACACTGACTGGTGTCTCTCAGTCCCTCGCTCTCTCTCAGGGAGATGTCTGTACACTGACTGGTGTCTCTCAGTCCCTCTCTCTCTCTCAGGGAGATATCTGTACACTGACTGGTGTCTCTCAGTCCCCTCTCTCTCAGGGAGATATCTGCACACTGACTGGTGTCTCTCAGTCCTCTCTCTCTCTCAGGGAGATATCTGTACACTGACTGGTGTCTCTCAGTCCCTCTCTCTCTCAGGGAGATATCTGTACACTGACTGGTGTCTCTCAGTCCCTCTCTCTCTCAGGGAGATATCTGTACACTGACTGGTGTCTCTCAGTCCCTCTCTCTCTCTCAGGGAGATATCTGTACACTGACTGGTGTCTCTCAGTCCCTCTCTCTCAGGGAGATATCTGTACACTGACTGGTGTCTCTCAGTCCCTCTCTCTCAGGGAGATATCTGTACACTGACTGGTGTCTCTCAGTCCCCTCTCTCTCTCAGGGAGATATCTGTACACTGACTGGTGTCTCTCAGTCCCCTCTCTCTCAGGGAGATATCTGTACACTGACTGGTGTCTCTGAGTCCCCTCTCTCTCTCAGGGAGATATCTGTACACTGACTGGTGTCTCTCATTCCTCCATCTCTCAGAGAGATATCTGTACACTGACTGGTGTCTCTCAGTCCCTCTCTCTCTCAGGGAGATATCTGTACACTGACTGGTGTCTCTCAGTCCCCGCTCTCTCAGGGAGATATCTGTACACTGGTGTCTCTCAGTCCCCGGTCTCTCAGGGAGATATCTGTACACTGACTGGTGTCTCTCAGTCCCTCTCTCTCAGGGAGATATCTGTACACTGACTGGTGTCTCTCAGTCCCTCTCTCTCTCTCAGGGAGATATCTGTACACTGACTGGTGTCTCTCAGTCCCCTCTCTCTCTCAGGGAGATATCTGTACACTGACTGGTGTCTCTCAGTCCCTCTCTCTCTCTGAGGGAGATATCTGTACACTGACTGGTGTCTCTCAGTCCCTCTCTCTCAGGGAGATATCTGTACACTGACTGGTGTCTCTCAGTCCCCTCTCTCTCTCAGGGAGATATCTGTACACTGACTGGTGACTCTCAGTCCCTCTCTCTCTCTGAGGGAGATATCTGTACACTGACTGGTGTCTCTCAGTCCCTCTCTCTCAGGGAGATATCTGTACACTGACTGGTGTCTCTCAGTCCCTCTCTCTCTCAGGGAGATATCTGTACACTGACTGGTGTCTCTCAGTCCCCTCTCTCTCTCAGGGAGATATCTGTACACTGACTGGTGTCTCTCAGTCCCTCTCTCTCTCAGGGAGATATCTGTACACTGACTGGTGTCTCTCAGTCCCCTCTCTCTCTCTCAGGGAGATATCTGTACACTGCCTGGTGTCTCTCAGTCCTCTCTCTCTCAGGGAGATATCTGTACACTAACTGGTGTCTCTCAGTCCCACTCTCTCTCAGGGAGATATCTGTACACTGACTGGTGTCTCTCAGTCCCCGCTCTCTCAGGGAGATATCTGTACACTGACTGGTGTCTCTCAGTCCCCGCTCTCTCAGGGAGATATCTGAACACTGACTGGTCTCTCTCAGTCCCGCTCTCCCTCTCAGGGAGATATCTGTACACTGACTGGTGTCTCTCAGTTCCCTCTCTCTCTCAGGGAGATATCTGTACACTGACTGGTGTCTCTCAGTACCTCTCTCTCTCTCAGGGAGATATCTGTACACTGACTGATGTCTCTCAGTCCCCTCTCTCTCTCTCAGTGAGATATCTGTACACTGACTGGTGTCTCTCAGTCCCTCGCACTCTCTCAGGGAGATATCTGTACACTGACTTGTGTCTCTCAGTCCCCTCTCTCAGGGAGATATCTGTACGCTGAAGGGTGTCTCTCAGTCCCTCTCTCTCAGGGAGATATCTGTACACTGACTGGTGTCTCTCAGTCCCTCTCTCTCTCAGGGAGATATCTGTACACTGACTGGTGTCTCTCAGTCCCCTCTCTCTCTCATGGAGATATCTGTACACTGACTGGTGTCTCTCAGTCCCCTCTCTCAGGGAGATATCTGTACACTGACTGGTGTCTCTCAGTCCCTCTCTCTCAGGGAGATATCTGTACACTGACTGGTGTCTCTCAGTCCCTCTCTCTCTCTCAGGGAGATATCTGTACACTGACTGGTGTCTCTCAGTCCCTCTCTCTCTCTCAGGGAGATATCTGTACACTGACTGGTGTCTCTCAGTCCCTCTCTCTCAGGGAGATATCTGTACACTGACTGGTGTCTCTCAGTCCCTCTCTCTCAGGGAGATATCTGTACACTGACTGGTGTCTCTCAGTCCCCTCTCTCTCAGGGAGATATCTGTACACTGACTGGTGTCTCTGAGTCCCCTCTCTCTCTCAGGGAGATATCTGTACACTGACTGGTGTCTCTCAGTCCTCCATCTCTCAGAGAGATATCTGTACACTGACTGGTGTCTCTCAGTCCCTCTCTCTCTCAGGGAGATATCTGTACACTGACTGGTGTCTCTCAGTCCCCGCTCTCTCAGGGAGATATCTGTACACTGGTGTCTCTCAGTCCCCGGTCTCTCAGGGAGATATCTGTACACTGACTGGTGTCTCTCAGTCCCTCTCTCTCAGGGAGATATCTGTACACTGACTGGTGTTTCTCAGTCCCTCTCTCTCTCTCAGGGAGATATCTGTACACTGACTGGTGTCTCTCAGTCCCCTCTCTCTCTCAGGGAGATATCTGTACACTGACTGGTGTCTCTCAGTCCCTCTCTCTCTCTGAGGGAGATATCTGTACACTGACTGGTGTCTCTCAGTCCCTCTCTCTCAGGGAGATATCTGTACACTGACTGGTGTCTCTCAGTCCCCTCTCTCTCTCAGGGAGATATCTGTACACTGACTGGTGACTCTCAGTCCCTCTCTCTCTCTGAGGGAGATATCTGTACAATGACTGGTGTCTCTCAGTCCCTCTCTCTCAGGGAGATATCTGTACACTGACTGGTGTCTCTCAGTCCCTCTCTCTCTCAGGGAGATATCTGTACACTGACTGGTGTCTCTCAGTCCCCTCTCTCTCTCAGGGAGATATCTGTACACTGACTGGTGTCTCTCAGTCCCTCTCTCTCTCAGGGAGATATCTGTACACTGACTGGTGTCTCTCAGTCCCCTCTTCTCTCTCAGGGAGATATCTGTACACTGCCTGGTGTCTCTCAGTCCTCTCTCTCTCAGGGAGATATCTGTACACTAACTGGTGTCTCTCAGTCCCACTCTCTCTCAGGGAGATATCTGTACACTGACTGGTGTCTCTCAGTCCCCGCTCTCTCAGGGAGATATCTGTACACTGACTGGTGTCTCTCAGTCCCCGCTCTCTCAGGGAGATATCTGAACACTGACTGGTCTCTCTCAGTTCCCTCTCTCTCTCAGGGAGATATCTGTACACTGACTGGTGTCTCTCAGTACCTCTCTCTCTCTCAGGGAGATATCTGTACACTTCCTGATGTCTCTCAGTCCCCTCTCTCTCTCTCAGGGAGATATCTGTACACTGACTGGTGTCTCTCAGTCCCTCGCACTCTCTCAGGGAGATATCTGTACACTGACTTGTGTCTCTCAGTCCCCTCTCTCAGGGAGATATCTGTACGCTGAAGGGTGTCTCTCAGTCCCTCTCTCTCAGGGAGATATCTGTACACTGACTGGTGTCTCTCAGTCCCTCTCTCTCTCAGGGAGATATCTGTACACTGACTGGTGTCTCTCAGTCCCTCTCTCTCTCAGGGAGATATCTGTACACTGACTGGTGTCTCTCAGACCCTCTCTCTCTCAGGGAGATATCTGTACACTGACTGGTGTCTCTCAGTCCCCTCTCTCTCTCATGGAGATATCTGTACACTGACTGGTGTCTCTCAGACTCTCCCTCTCTCAGGGAGATATCTGTACACTGACTGGTGTCTCTCAGTCCCCTCTCTCAGGGAGATATCTGTACACTGACTGGTGTCTCTCAGTCCCTGTCTCTCAGGGAGATATCTGTACACTGACTGGTGTCTCTCAGTCCCTCTCTCTCTCTCAGGGAGATATCTGTACACTGACTGGTGTCTCTCAGTCCCTCTCTCTCAGGGAGATATCTGTACACTGACTGGTGTCTCTCAGTCCCCTCTCTCTCTCAGGGAGATATCTGTACACTGACTGGTGTCTCTCAGTCCCCTCTCTCTCAGGGAGAAATCTGTACACTGACTGGTGTCTCTCAGTCCCCTCTCTCAGGGAGATATCTGTACACTGACTGGTGTCTCTCAGTCCCTGTCTCTCAGGGAGATATCTGTACACTGACTGGTGTCTCTCAGTCCCTCTCTCTCTCTCAGGGAGATATCTGTACACTGACTGGTGTCTCTCAGTCCCTCTCTCTCAGGGAGATATCTGTACACTGACTGGTGTCTCTCAGTCCCTCTCTCTCTCTCAGGGAGATATCTGTACACTGACTGGTGTCTCTCAGTCCCTCTCTCTCAGGGAGATATCTGTACAGTGACTGGTGTCTCTCAGTCCCTCTCTCTCTCAGGGAGATATCTGTACACTGACTGGTGTCTGTCAGTCCCCTCTCTCTCTCAGGGAGATATCTGTACACTGACTGGTGTCTCTCAGTCCCCTCTCTCTCTCAGGGAGATATCTGTTCACTGACTGGTGTCTCTCAATCCCCTCTCTCTCTCAGGGAGATATCAGTACACTGACTGGTGTCCATCAGTCCCTCTCTCAGTGAGATATCTGTATAACTGACTGGTGTCTCTCAGTCCCTCTCTCTCTCAGGGAGATATCTGTACACTGACTGGTGTCTCTCAGTCCCCTCTCTCTCAGGGAGATATCTGTACACTGACTGGTGTCTCTCAGTCCCCTCTCTCTCTCAGGGAGATATCTGTACACTGACTTGTGTCTCACAGTCCCCTCTCTCTCAGGGAGATATCTGTACACTGACTGGTGTCTCTCAGTCCCCTCTCTCTCTCAAGGAGATATCTGTACACTGACTGGTGTCTCTCAGTCTCTCTCTCTCTCTCAGGGAGATATCTGCACACTGACTGGTGTCTCTCAGTCCCCTCTCTCTCTCAGGGAGATGTCTGTACACTGACTGGTGTCTCTCAGTTTCCTCTCTCTCTCAGGGAGATATCTGTACACTGACTGGTGTCTCTCAGGCCCCTCTCTCTCTCAGGGAGATATCTGTACACTGACTGGTGTCTCTCAGTACCTGTCTCTCTCTCAGGGAGATATCTGTACACTGACTGATGTCTCTCAGTCCCCTCTCTCTCTCTCAGGGAGATATCTGTACACTGACTGGTGTCTCTCAGTCCCTCGCACACTCTCAGGGAGATATCTGTACACTGACTGGTGTCTCTCAGTCCCTCTCTCTCTCAGGGAGATATCTGTACACTGACTGGTGTCTCTCAGTCCCTCGCTCTCTCTCAGTGAGATATCTGAACACTGACTGGTGTCTCTCAGTCCCCTCTCTCTCTCAGGGAGATATCTGTACACTGACTCGTGTCTCTCAGTCCCCTCTCTCTCAGGGAGATATCTGTACACTGACTGGTGTCTCTCAGTCCTCTCTCTCTCTCAGGGAGATATCTGTACACTGACTGGTGTCTCTCAGTCCCTCTCTCTCAGGGAGATATCTGTTCACTGACTGGTGTCTCTCAGTCCCTCTCTCTCTCAGGGAGATATCTGTACACTGACTGGTGTCTCTCAGTCCCCTCTCTCTCAGGGAGATATCTGTACACTGACTGGTGTCTCTCAGACCCTCCCTCTCTCTCAGGGAGATATGTGTACACTGACTGGTGTGTCTCAGTCCTCTCTCTCTCAGGGAGATATCTGTACACTGACTGGTGTCTCTCAGTCCCTCTCTCTCTCAGGGAGATATCTGTACACTGACTGGTGTCTCTCAGTCCCCGCTCTCTCAGGGAGATATCTGTACACTGGTGTCTCTCAGTCCCCGGTCTCTCAGGGAGATATCTGTACACTGACTGGTGTCTCTCAGTCCCTCTCTCTCAGGGAGATATCTGTACACTGACTGGTGTCTCTCAGTCCCTCTCTCTCTCAGGGAGATATCTGTACACTGACTGGTGTCTCTCAGTCCCTCTCTCTCTCTCAGGGAGATATCTGTACACTGACTGGTGTCTCTCAGTCCCCTCTCTCTCTCAGGGAGATATCTGTACACTGACTGGTGTCTCGCAGTCCCTCTCTCTCTCAGGGAGATATCTGTACACTGACTGGTGTCTCTCAGTCCCCTCTCTCTCTCTCAGGGAGATATCTGTACACTGACTGGTGTCTCTCAGTCCTCTCTCTCTCAGGGAGATATCTGTACACTGACTGGTGTCTCTCAGTCCCACTCTCTCTCAGGGAGATATCTGTACACTGACTGGTGTCTCTCAGTCCCCCCTCTCTCTCAGTTTGATATCTGTACACTGACTGGTGTCTCTCAGTCCCTCTCTCAGGGAGATATCTGTACACTGACTGGTGTCTCTCAGTCCCTCTCTCTCTCAGGGAGATATCTGTACACTGACTGGTGTCTCTCAGTCCCCTCTCTCTCAGGGAGATATCTGTACACTGACTGGTGTCTCTCAGTCCCTCTTTCTCAGGGAGATATCTGTACACTGACTGGTGTCTCTCAGTCCTCTCTCTCTCAGGGAGATATCTGTACACTGACTGGTGTCTCTCAGTCCCACTCTCTCTCAGGGAGATATCTGTACACTGACTGGTGTCTCTCAGTCCCCGCTCTCTCAGGGAGATATCTGTACACTGACTGGTGTCTCTCAGTCCCCCCTCTCTCTCAGTTTGATATCTGTACACTGACTGGTGTCTCTCAGTCCCTCTCTCAGGGAGATATCTGTACACTGACTGGTGTCTCTCAGTCCCTCTCTCTCTCAGGGAGATATCTGTACACTGACTGGTGTCTCTCAGTCCCCTCTCTCTCAGGGAGATATCTGTACACTGACTGGTGTCTCTCAGTCCCTCTTTCTCAGGGAGATATCTGTACACTGACTGGTGTCTCTCAGTCCCTCTTTCTCAGGGAGATATCTGTACACTGACTGGTGTCTCTCAGTCCCCTCTCTCTCTCAGGGAGATATCTGTACACTGACTGGTGTCTCTCAGTCCCCTCTCTCTCTCAGGGAGATATCTGTACACTGACTGGTGTCTCTCAGTCCCTCTCTCTCTCAGGGAGATATCTGTACACTGACTGGTGTCTCTCAGTCCCCTCTCTCTCTCAGGGAGATATCTGTACACTGACTGGTGTCTCTCAGTCTCTCTCTCTCTCTCAGGGAGATATCTGCACACTGACTGGTGTCTCTCAGTCCCCTCTCTCTCTCAGGGAGATATCTGTACAATGACTGGTCTCTCTCAGGCCCGCTCTCCCTCTCAGGGAGATATCTGTACACTGACTGGTATCTCACAGTTCCCTCTCTCTCTCAGGGAGATATCTGTACACTGACTGGTATCTCTCAGTACCTCTCTCTCTCTCAGGGAGATATCTGTACACTGACTGATGTCTCTCAGTCCCCTCTCTCTCTCTCAGGGAGATATCTGTACACTGACTGGTGTCTCTCAGTCCCTCGCACTCTCTCAGGGAGATATCTGTACACTGACTGTTGTCTCTCAGTCCCCTCTCTCAGGGAGATATCTGTACGGTGGACTATTGTCTCTCAGTCCCTCTCCCTCAGGGAGATATCTGTACACTGACTGGTGTCTCTCAGTCCCTCTCTCTCAGGGAGATATCTGTACACTGACTGGTGTCTCTCAGTCCCTCTCTCTCGCAGGGAGATATCTGTACACTGACTGGTGTCACTCAGTCCCCTCTCTCTCTCAGGGAGATATCTGTACACTGACTGGTGTCTCTCAGTCCCCTCTCTCAGGGAGATATCTGTACACTGACTGGTGTCTCTCAGTCCCTCGCTCTCAGGGAGATATCTGTACACTGACTGGTGTCTCTCAGTCCCTCTCTCTCTCTCAGGGAGATATCTGTACACTGACTGGTGTCTCTCAGTCCCTCTCTCTCAGGGAGATATCTGTACACTGACTGGTGTCTCTCAGTCCCTCTCTCTCTCAGGGAGATATCTGTACACTGACTGGTGTCTCTCAGTCCCTCTCTCTCTCTCAGGGCGATATCTGTACACTGACTGGTGTCTCTCAGTCCCACTCTCTCTCAGGGAGATATCTGTACACTGACTGTTGTCTCTCAGTCCCCTCTCTCTCTCACGGAGATATCTGTACACTGACTGGTGTCTCTCAGTCCCTCTCTCAGTGAGATATCTGTATAACTGACTGGTGTCTCTCAGTCCCTCTCTCTCTCAGGGAGATATCTGTACACTGACTGGTGTCTCTCAGTCCCCTCTCTCTCAGGGAGATATCTGTACACTGACTGGTGTCTCTCAGTCCCCTCTCTCTCTCAGGGAGATATCTGTACACTGACTTGTGTCTCACAGTCCCCTCTCTCTCAGGGAGATATCTGTACACTGACTGGTGTCTCTCAGTCCCCTCTCTCTCTCAGGGAGATATCTGTACACTGACTGGTGTCTCTCAGTCTCTCTCTCTCTCTCAGGGAGATATCTGCACACTGACTGGTGTCTCTCAGTCCCCTCTCTCTCTCAGGGAGATATCTGTACACTGACTGGTGTCTCTCAGTTTCCTCTCTCTCTCAGGGAGATATCTGTACACTGACTGGTGTCTCTCAGGCCCCTCTCTCTCTCAGGGAGATATCTGTACACTGACTGGTGTCTCTCAGTACCTCTCTCTCTCTCAGGGAGATATCTGTACACTGACTGATGTCTCTCAGTCCCCTCTCTCTCTCTCAGGGAGATATCTGTACACTGACTGGTGTCTCTCAGTCCCTCGCACTCTCTCAGGGAGATATCTGTACACTGACTGGAGTCTCTCAGTCCCTCTCTCTCTCAGGGAGATATCTGTACACTGACTGGTGTCTCTCAGTCCCTCTCTCTCTCTCAGGGAGATATCTGTACACTGACTGGTGTCTCTCAGTTTCCTCTCTCTCTCAGGGAGATATCTGTACACTGACTGGTGTCTCTCAGGCCCCTCTCTCTCTCAGGGAGATATCTGTACACTGACTGGTGTCTCTCAGTACCTCTCTCTCTCTCAGGGAGATATCTGTACACTGACTGATGTCTCTCAGTCCCCTCTCTCTCTCTCAGGGAGATATCTGTACACTGACTGGTGTCTCTCAGTCCCTCGCACTCTCTCAGGGAGATATCTGTACACTGACTGGAGTCTCTCAGTCCCTCTCTCTCTCAGGGAGATATCTGTACACTGACTGGTGTCTCTCAGTCCCTCGCTCTCTCTCAGGGAGATATATGTACACTGTCTGGTGTCTCTCAGTCCCTCTCTCTCTCTCAGGGAGATATCTGTACACTGACTGGTGTCTCTCAGTCCCCTCTCTCTCATGGAGATATCTGTACACTGACTGGTTTCTCTCAGTCCTCTCTCTCTCTCAGGGAGATATCTGTACACAGACTGGTGTCTCTCAGTCCCTCTCTCTCAGGGATATATCTGTACACTGACTGGTGTCTCTCAGTCCCTCTCTCTCTCAGGGAGATATCTGTACACTGACTGGTGTCTCTCAGTCCCCTCTCTCTCAGGGAGATATCTGTACACTGACTGGTGTCTCTCAGACCCTCCCTCTCTCTCAGGGAGATATCTGTACACTGACTGATGTGTCTCAGTCCTCTCTCTCTCAGGGAGATATCTGTACACTGACTGGTGTCTCTCAGTCCCTCTCTCTCTCAGGGAGATATCTGTACACTGACTGGTGTCTCTCAGTCCCCGCTCTCTCAGGGAGATATCTGTACACTGGTGTCTCTCAGTCCCCGGTCTCTCAGGGAGATATCTGTACACTGACTGGTGTCTCTCAGTCCCTCTCTCTCAGGGAGATATCTGTACACTGACTGGTGTCTCTCAGTCCCTCTCTCTCTCTCAGGGAGATATCTGTACACTGACTGGTGTCTCTCAGTCCCCTCTCTCTCTCAGGGAGATATCTGTACACTGACTGGTGTCTCGCAGTCCCTCTCTCTCTCAGGGAGATATCTGTACACTGACTGGTG
>JANJGN010000843.1:7500-42220 GCA_026770705.1 Isurus oxyrinchus | reverse complement strand
CTGTACACTGACTGATGTCTCTCAGTCCCCTCTCTCTCTCTCAGGGAGATATCTGTACACTGACTGGTGTCTCTCAGTCCCTCGCACACTCTCAGGGAGATATCTGTACACTGACTGTTGTCTCTCAGTCCCCTCTCTCAGGGAGATATCTGTACGCTGACTATTGTCTCTCAGTCCCTCTCTCTCAGGGTGATATCTGTACACTGACTGGTGTCTCTCAGTCTCTCTCTCTCTCAGGGAGATATCTGTACACTGACTGGTGTCTCTCAGTCCCCTCTCTCTCTCAGGGAGATATCTGTACACTGACTGGTGTCTCTCAGTCCCCTCTCTCAGGGAGATATCTGTACACTGACTGGTGTCTCTCAGTCCCTCTCTCTCAGGGAGATATCTGTACACTGACTGGTGTCTCTCAGTCCCTCTCTCTCTCAGGGAGATATCTGTACACTGACTGGTGTCTCTCAGTCCCTCGCTCTCTCTCAGGGAGATATCTGTACACTGACTGGTGTCTCTCAGTCCCTCTCTCTCTCTCAGGGAGATATCTGTACACTGACTGGTCTCTCTCAGTCCCCTCTCTCTCTCAGGGAGATATCTGTACACTGACTGGTGTCTCGCAGTCCCTCTCTCTCTCAGGGAGATATCTGTACACTGACTGGTGTCTCTCAGTCCCCTCTCTCTCAGGGAGATATCTGTACACTGACTGGTGTCTCTCAGTCCCTCTCTCTCTCAGGGAGATATCTGTACACTGACTGGTGTCTCTCAGTCCCTCTCTCTCTCTCAGGGAGATATCTGTACACTGACTGGTGTCTCTCAGTCCCCTCTCTCTCTCAGGGAGATATCTGTACACTGACTGGTGTCTCGCAGTCCCTCTCTCTCTCAGGGAGATATCTGTACACTGACTGGTGTCTCTCAGTCCCCTCTCTCTCTCTCAGGGAGATATCTGTACACTGACTGGTGTCTCTCAGTCCTCTCTCTCTCAGGGAGATATCTGTACACTGACTGGTGTCTCTCAGTCCCACTCTCTCTCAGGGAGATATCTGTACACTGACTGGTGTCTCTCAGTCCCCCCTCTCTCTCAGTTTGATATCTGTACACTGACTGGTGTCTCTCAGTCCCTCTCTCAGGGAGATATCTGTACACTGACTGGTGTCTCTCAGTCCCTCTCTCTCTCAGGGAGATATCTGTACACTGACTGGTGTCTCTCAGTCCCCTCTCTCTCAGGGAGATATCTGTACACTGACTGGTGTCTCTCAGTCCCTCTTTCTCAGGGAGATATCTGTACACTGACTGGTGTCTCTCAGTCCTCTCTCTCTCAGGGAGATATCTGTACACTGACTGGTGTCTCTCAGTCCCACTCTCTCTCAGGGAGATATCTGTACACTGACTGGTGTCTCTCAGTCCCCGCTCTCTCAGGGAGATATCTGTACACTGACTGGTGTCTCTCAGTCCCCCCTCTCTCTCAGTTTGATATCTGTACACTGACTGGTGTCTCTCAGTCCCTCTCTCAGGGAGATATCTGTACACTGACTGGTGTCTCTCAGTCCCTCTCTCTCTCAGGGAGATATCTGTACACTGACTGGTGTCTCTCAGTCCCCTCTCTCTCAGGGAGATATCTGTACACTGACTGGTGTCTCTCAGTCCCTCTTTCTCAGGGAGATATCTGTACACTGACTGGTGTCTCTCAGTCCCTCTTTCTCAGGGAGATATCTGTACACTGACTGGTGTCTCTCAGTCCCCTCTCTCTCTCAGGGAGATATCTGTACACTGACTGGTGTCTCTCAGTCCCCTCTCTCTCTCAGGGAGATATCTGTACACTGACTGGTGTCTCTCAGTCCCTCTCTCTCTCAGGGAGATATCTGTACACTGACTGGTGTCTCTCAGTCCCCTCTCTCTCTCAGGGAGATATCTGTACACTGACTGGTGTCTCTCAGTCTCTCTCTCTCTCTCAGGGAGATATCTGCACACTGACTGGTGTCTCTCAGTCCCCTCTCTCTCTCAGGGAGATATCTGTACAATGACTGGTCTCTCTCAGGCCCGCTCTCCCTCTCAGGGAGATATCTGTACACTGACTGGTATCTCACAGTTCCCTCTCTCTCTCAGGGAGATATCTGTACACTGACTGGTATCTCTCAGTACCTCTCTCTCTCTCAGGGAGATATCTGTACACTGACTGATGTCTCTCAGTCCCCTCTCTCTCTCTCAGGGAGATATCTGTACACTGACTGGTGTCTCTCAGTCCCTCGCACTCTCTCAGGGAGATATCTGTACACTGACTGTTGTCTCTCAGTCCCCTCTCTCAGGGAGATATCTGTACGGTGGACTATTGTCTCTCAGTCCCTCTCCCTCAGGGAGATATCTGTACACTGACTGGTGTCTCTCAGTCCCTCTCTCTCAGGGAGATATCTGTACACTGACTGGTGTCTCTCAGTCCCTCTCTCTCGCAGGGAGATATCTGTACACTGACTGGTGTCACTCAGTCCCCTCTCTCTCTCAGGGAGATATCTGTACACTGACTGGTGTCTCTCAGTCCCCTCTCTCAGGGAGATATCTGTACACTGACTGGTGTCTCTCAGTCCCTCGCTCTCAGGGAGATATCTGTACACTGACTGGTGTCTCTCAGTCCCTCTCTCTCTCTCAGGGAGATATCTGTACACTGACTGGTGTCTCTCAGTCCCTCTCTCTCAGGGAGATATCTGTACACTGACTGGTGTCTCTCAGTCCCTCTCTCTCTCAGGGAGATATCTGTACACTGACTGGTGTCTCTCAGTCCCTCTCTCTCTCTCAGGGCGATATCTGTACACTGACTGGTGTCTCTCAGTCCCACTCTCTCTCAGGGAGATATCTGTACACTGACTGTTGTCTCTCAGTCCCCTCTCTCTCTCACGGAGATATCTGTACACTGACTGGTGTCTCTCAGTCCCTCTCTCAGTGAGATATCTGTATAACTGACTGGTGTCTCTCAGTCCCTCTCTCTCTCAGGGAGATATCTGTACACTGACTGGTGTCTCTCAGTCCCCTCTCTCTCAGGGAGATATCTGTACACTGACTGGTGTCTCTCAGTCCCCTCTCTCTCTCAGGGAGATATCTGTACACTGACTTGTGTCTCACAGTCCCCTCTCTCTCAGGGAGATATCTGTACACTGACTGGTGTCTCTCAGTCCCCTCTCTCTCTCAGGGAGATATCTGTACACTGACTGGTGTCTCTCAGTCTCTCTCTCTCTCTCAGGGAGATATCTGCACACTGACTGGTGTCTCTCAGTCCCCTCTCTCTCTCAGGGAGATATCTGTACACTGACTGGTGTCTCTCAGTTTCCTCTCTCTCTCAGGGAGATATCTGTACACTGACTGGTGTCTCTCAGGCCCCTCTCTCTCTCAGGGAGATATCTGTACACTGACTGGTGTCTCTCAGTACCTCTCTCTCTCTCAGGGAGATATCTGTACACTGACTGATGTCTCTCAGTCCCCTCTCTCTCTCTCAGGGAGATATCTGTACACTGACTGGTGTCTCTCAGTCCCTCGCACTCTCTCAGGGAGATATCTGTACACTGACTGGAGTCTCTCAGTCCCTCTCTCTCTCAGGGAGATATCTGTACACTGACTGGTGTCTCTCAGTCCCTCTCTCTCTCTCAGGGAGATATCTGTACACTGACTGGTGTCTCTCAGTTTCCTCTCTCTCTCAGGGAGATATCTGTACACTGACTGGTGTCTCTCAGGCCCCTCTCTCTCTCAGGGAGATATCTGTACACTGACTGGTGTCTCTCAGTACCTCTCTCTCTCTCAGGGAGATATCTGTACACTGACTGATGTCTCTCAGTCCCCTCTCTCTCTCTCAGGGAGATATCTGTACACTGACTGGTGTCTCTCAGTCCCTCGCACTCTCTCAGGGAGATATCTGTACACTGACTGGAGTCTCTCAGTCCCTCTCTCTCTCAGGGAGATATCTGTACACTGACTGGTGTCTCTCAGTCCCTCGCTCTCTCTCAGGGAGATATATGTACACTGTCTGGTGTCTCTCAGTCCCTCTCTCTCTCTCAGGGAGATATCTGTACACTGACTGGTGTCTCTCAGTCCCCTCTCTCTCATGGAGATATCTGTACACTGACTGGTTTCTCTCAGTCCTCTCTCTCTCTCAGGGAGATATCTGTACACAGACTGGTGTCTCTCAGTCCCTCTCTCTCAGGGATATATCTGTACACTGACTGGTGTCTCTCAGTCCCTCTCTCTCTCAGGGAGATATCTGTACACTGACTGGTGTCTCTCAGTCCCCTCTCTCTCAGGGAGATATCTGTACACTGACTGGTGTCTCTCAGACCCTCCCTCTCTCTCAGGGAGATATCTGTACACTGACTGATGTGTCTCAGTCCTCTCTCTCTCAGGGAGATATCTGTACACTGACTGGTGTCTCTCAGTCCCTCTCTCTCTCAGGGAGATATCTGTACACTGACTGGTGTCTCTCAGTCCCCGCTCTCTCAGGGAGATATCTGTACACTGGTGTCTCTCAGTCCCCGGTCTCTCAGGGAGATATCTGTACACTGACTGGTGTCTCTCAGTCCCTCTCTCTCAGGGAGATATCTGTACACTGACTGGTGTCTCTCAGTCCCTCTCTCTCTCTCAGGGAGATATCTGTACACTGACTGGTGTCTCTCAGTCCCCTCTCTCTCTCAGGGAGATATCTGTACACTGACTGGTGTCTCGCAGTCCCTCTCTCTCTCAGGGAGATATCTGTACACTGACTGGTGTCTCTCAGTCCCCTCTCTCTCTCTCAGGGAGATATCTGTACACTGACTGGTATCTCTCAGTACCTCTCTCTCTCTCAGGGAGATATCTGTACACTGACTGATGTCTCTCAGTCCCCTCTCTCTCTCTCAGGGAGATATCTGTACACTGACTGGTGTCTCTCAGTCCCTCGCACACTCTCAGGGAGATATCTGTACACTGACTGTTGTCTCTCAGTCCCCTCTCTCAGGGAGATATCTGTACGCTGACTATTGTCTCTCAGTCCCTCTCTCTCAGGGTGATATCTGTACACTGACTGGTGTCTCTCAGTCTCTCTCTCTCTCAGGGAGATATCTGTACACTGACTGGTGTCTCTCAGTCCCCTCTCTCTCTCAGGGAGATATCTGTACACTGACTGGTGTCTCTCAGTCCCCTCTCTCAGGGAGATATCTGTACACTGACTGGTGTCTCTCAGTCCCTCTCTCTCAGGGAGATATCTGTACACTGACTGGTGTCTCTCAGTCCCTCTCTCTCTCAGGGAGATATCTGTACACTGACTGGTGTCTCTCAGTCCCTCGCTCTCTCTCAGGGAGATATCTGTACACTGACTGGTGTCTCTCAGTCCCTCTCTCTCTCTCAGGGAGATATCTGTACACTGACTCGTGTCTCTCAGTCCCCTCTCTCTCAGGGAGATATCTGTACACTGACTGGTGTCTCTCAGTCCTCTCTCTCTCTCAGGGAGATATCTGTACACTGACTGGTGTCTCTCAGTCCCTCTCTCTCAGGGAGATATCTGTACACTGACTGGTGTCTCTCAGTCCCTCTCTCTCTCAGGGAGATATCTGTACACTGACTGGTGTCTCTCAGTCCCCTCTCTCTCAGGGAGATATCTGTACACTGACTGGTGTCTCTCAGACCCTCCCTCTCTCTCAGGGAGATATCTGTACACTGACTGGTGTGTCTCAGTCCTCTCTCTCTCAGGGAGATATCTGTACGGTGGACTATTGTCTCTCAGTCCCTCTCCCTCAGGGAGATATCTGTACACTGACTGGTGTCTCTCAGTCCCTCTCTCTCAGGGAGATATCTGTACACTGACTGGTGTCTCTCAGTCCCTCTCTCTCGCAGGGAGATATCTGTACACTGACTGGTGTCACTCAGTCCCCTCTCTCTCTCAGGGAGATATCTGTACACTGACTGGTGTCTCTCAGTCCCCTCTCTCAGGGAGATATCTGTACACTGACTGGTGTCTCTCAGTCCCTCGCTCTCAGGGAGATATCTGTACACTGACTGGTGTCTCTCAGTCCCTCTCTCTCTCTCAGGGAGATATCTGTACACTGACTGGTGTCTCTCAGTCCCTCTCTCTCAGGGAGATATCTGTACACTGACTGGTGTCTCTCAGTCCCTCTCTCTCTCAGGGAGATATCTGTACACTGACTGGTGTCTCTCAGTCCCTCTCTCTCTCTCAGGGCGATATCTGTACACTGACTGGTGTCTCTCAGTCCCACTCTCTCTCAGGGAGATATCTGTACACTGACTGTTGTCTCTCAGTCCCCTCTCTCTCTCACGGAGATATCTGTACACTGACTGGTGTCTCTCAGTCCCTCTCTCAGTGAGATATCTGTATAACTGACTGGTGTCTCTCAGTCCCTCTCTCTCTCAGGGAGATATCTGTACACTGACTGGTGTCTCTCAGTCCCCTCTCTCTCAGGGAGATATCTGTACACTGACTGGTGTCTCTCAGTCCCCTCTCTCTCTCAGGGAGATATCTGTACACTGACTTGTGTCTCACAGTCCCCTCTCTCTCAGGGAGATATCTGTACACTGACTGGTGTCTCTCAGTCCCCTCTCTCTCTCAGGGAGATATCTGTACACTGACTGGTGTCTCTCAGTCTCTCTCTCTCTCTCAGGGAGATATCTGCACACTGACTGGTGTCTCTCAGTCCCCTCTCTCTCTCAGGGAGATATCTGTACACTGACTGGTGTCTCTCAGTTTCCTCTCTCTCTCAGGGAGATATCTGTACACTGACTGGTGTCTCTCAGGCCCCTCTCTCTCTCAGGGAGATATCTGTACACTGACTGGTGTCTCTCAGTACCTCTCTCTCTCTCAGGGAGATATCTGTACACTGACTGATGTCTCTCAGTCCCCTCTCTCTCTCTCAGGGAGATATCTGTACACTGACTGGTGTCTCTCAGTCCCTCGCACTCTCTCAGGGAGATATCTGTACACTGACTGGAGTCTCTCAGTCACTCTCTCTCTCAGGGAGATATCTGTACACTGACTGGTGTCTCTCAGTCCCTCTCTCTCTCTCAGGGAGATATCTGTACACTGACTGGTGTCTCTCAGTTTCCTCTCTCTCTCAGGGAGATATCTGTACACTGACTGGTGTCTCTCAGGCCCCTCTCTCTCTCAGGGAGATATCTGTACACTGACTGGTGTCTCTCAGTACCTCTCTCTCTCTCAGGGAGATATCTGTACACTGACTGATGTCTCTCAGTCCCCTCTCTCTCTCTCAGGGAGATATCTGTACACTGACTGGTGTCTCTCAGTCCCTCGCACTCTCTCAGGGAGATATCTGTACACTGACTGGAGTCTCTCAGTCCCTCTCTCTCTCAGGGAGATATCTGTACACTGACTGGTGTCTCTCAGTCCCTCGCTCTCTCTCAGGGAGATATATGTACACTGTCTGGTGTCTCTCAGTCCCTCTCTCTCTCTCAGGGAGATATCTGTACACTGACTGGTGTCTCTCAGTCCCCTCTCTCTCATGGAGATATCTGTACACTGACTGGTTTCTCTCAGTCCTCTCTCTCTCTCAGGGAGATATCTGTACACAGACTGGTGTCTCTCAGTCCCTCTCTCTCAGGGATATATCTGTACACTGACTGGTGTCTCTCAGTCCCTCTCTCTCTCAGGGAGATATCTGTACACTGACTGGTGTCTCTCAGTCCGTTCTCTCTCAGGGAGATATCTGTACACTGACTGGTGTCTCTCAGACCCTCCCTCTCTCTCAGGGAGATATCTGTACACTGACTGGTGTGTCTCAGTCCTCTCTCTCTCAGGGAGATATCTGTACACTGACTGGTGTCTCTCAGTCCCTCTCTCTCTCAGGGAGATATCTGTACACTGACTGGTGTCTCTCAGTCCCCGCTCTCTCAGGGAGATATCTGTACACTGGTGTCTCTCAGTCCCCGGTCTCTCAGGGAGATATCTGTACACTGACTGGTGTCTCTCAGTCCCTCTCTCTCAGGGAGATATCTGTACACTGACTGGTGTCTCTCAGTCCCTCTCTCTCTCTCAGGGAGATATCTGTACACTGACTGGTGTCTCTCAGTCCCCTCTCTCTCTCAGGGAGATATCTGTACACTGACTGGTGTCTCGCAGTCCCTCTCTCTCTCAGGGAGATATCTGTACACTGACTGGTGTCTCTCAGTCCCCTCTCTCTCTCTCAGGGAGATATCTGTACACTGACTGGTATCTCTCAGTACCTCTCTCTCTCTCAGGGAGATATCTGTACACTGACTGATGTCTCTCAGTCCCCTCTCTCTCTCTCAGGGAGATATCTGTACACTGACTGGTGTCTCTCAGTCCCTCGCACACTCTCAGGGAGATATCTGTACACTGACTGTTGTCTCTCAGTCCCCTCTCTCAGGGAGATATCTGTACGCTGACTATTGTCTCTCAGTCCCTCTCTCTCAGGGTGATATCTGTACACTGACTGGTGTCTCTCAGTCTCTCTCTCTCTCAGGGAGATATCTGTACACTGACTGGTGTCTCTCAGTCCCCTCTCTCTCTCAGGGAGATATCTGTACACTGACTGGTGTCTCTCAGTCCCCTCTCTCAGGGAGATATCTGTACACTGACTGGTGTCTCTCAGTCCCTCTCTCTCAGGGAGATATCTGTACACTGACTGGTGTCTCTCAGTCCCTCTCTCTCTCAGGGAGATATCTGTACACTGACTGGTGTCTCTCAGTCCCTCGCTCTCTCTCAGGGAGATATCTGTACACTGACTGGTGTCTCTCAGTCCCTCTCTCTCTCTCAGGGAGATATCTGTACACTGACTCGTGTCTCTCAGTCCCCTCTCTCTCAGGGAGATATCTGTACACTGACTGGTGTCTCTCAGTCCTCTCTCTCTCTCAGGGAGATATCTGTACACTGACTGGTGTCTCTCAGTCCCTCTCTCTCAGGGAGATATCTGTACACTGACTGGTGTCTCTCAGTCCCTCTCTCTCTCAGGGAGATATCTGTACACTGACTGGTGTCTCTCAGTCCCCTCTCTCTCAGGGAGATATCTGTACACTGACTGGTGTCTCTCAGACCCTCCCTCTCTCTCAGGGAGATATCTGTACACTGACTGGTGTGTCTCAGTCCTCTCTCTCTCAGGGAGATATCTGTACACTGACTGGTCTCTCTCAGGCCCGCTCTCTCTCTCAGGGAGATATCTGTACACTGACTGGTATCTCTCAGTACCTCTCTCTCTCTCAGGGAGATATCTGTACACTGACTGATGTCTCTCAGTCCCCTCTCTCTCTCTCAGGGAGATATCTGTACACTGACTGGTGTCTCTCAGTCCCTCGCACTCTCTCAGGGAGATATCTGTACACTGACTGTTGTCTCTCAGTCCCCTCTCTCAGGGAGATATCTGTACGCTGACTATTGTCTCTCAGTCCCTCTCCCTCAGGGAGATATCTGTACACTGACTGGTGTCTCTCAGTCCCCTCTCTCTCTCAGGGAGATATCTGTACACTGACTGGTGTCTCTCAGTCCCCTCTCTCAGGGAGATATCTGTACACTGACTGGTGTCTCTCAGTCCCTCTCTCTCAGGGAGATATCTGTACACTGACTGGTGTCTCTCAGTCCCTCTCTCTCTCTCAGGGAGATATCTGTACACTGACTGGTGTCTCTCAGTCCCTCTCTCTCAGGGAGATATCTGTACACTGACTGTGTCTCTTAGTCCCTCTCTCTCTCTCAGGGAGATATCTGTACACTGACTGGTGTCTCTCAGTCCCACTCTCTCTCAGGGAGATATCTGTACACTGACTGTTGTCTCTCAGTCCCTCTCTCTCTCTCAGGGAGATATCTGTACACTGACTGGTGTCTCTCAGTCCCTCTCTCTCAGGGAGATATCTGTACACTGACTGGTGTCTCTCAGTCCCTCTCTCTCTCAGTGAGATATCTGTACACTGACTGGTGTCTCTCAGTCCCCTCTCTCTCTCAGGGAGATATCTGTACACTGACTGGTGTCTCTCAGTCCCCTCTCTCTCTCACGGAGATATCTGTACACAGACTGGTGTCTCTCAATCCCCTCTCTCTCTCAGGGAGATATCTGTACACTGACTGGTGTCTCTCAGTCCCTCTCTCAGTGAGATATCTGTATAACTGACTGGTGTCTCTCAGTCCCTCTCTCTCTCAGGGAGATATCTGTACACTGACTGGTGTCTCTCAGTCCCCTCTTTCTCAGGGAGATATCTGTACACTGACTGGTGTCTCTCAGTCCCCTCTCTCTCTCAGGGAGATATCTGTACACTGACTTGTGTCTCACAGTCCCCTCTCTCTCAGGGAGATATCTGTACACTGACTGGTGTCTCTCAGTCCCCTCTCTCTCTCAGGGAGATATCTGTACACTGACTGGTGTCTCTCAGTCTCTCTCTCTCTCTCAGGGAGATATCTGCACACTGACTGGTGTCTCTCAGTCCCCTCTCTCTCTCAGGGAGATATCTGTACACTGACTGGTGTCTCTCAGTTTCCTCTCTCTCTCAGGGAGATATCTGTACACTGACTGGTGTCTCTCAGGCCCCTCTCTCTCTCAGGGAGATATCTGTACACTGACTGGTGTCTCTCAGTACCTCTCTCTCTCTCAGGGAGATATCTGTACACTGACTGATGTCTCTCAGTCCCCTCTCTCTCTCTCAGGGAGATATCTGTACACTGACTGGTGTCTCTCAGTCCCTCGCACTCTCTCAGGGAGATATCTGTACACTGACTGGAGTCTCTCAGTCCCTCTCTCTCTCAGGGAGATATCTGTACACTGACTGGTGTCTCTCAGTCCCTCGCTCTCTCTCAGGGAGATATCTGTACACTGACTGGTGTCTCTCAGTCCCTCTCTCTCTCTCAGGGAGATATCTGTACACTGACTGGTGTCTCTCAGTCCCCTCTCTCTCATGGAGATATCTGTACACTGACTGGTGTCTCTCAGTCCTCTCTCTCTCTCAGGGAGATATCTGTACACTGACTGGTGTCTCTCAGTCCCTCTCTCTCAGGGAGATATCTGTACACTGATTGGTGTCTCTCAGTCCCTCTCTCTCTCAGGGAGATAACTGTACACTGTCTGGTGTCTCTCAGTCCCCTCTCTCTCAGGGAGATATCTGTACACTGACTGGTGTCTCTCAGACCCTCCCTCTCTCTCAGGGAGATATCTGTACACTGACTGGTGTGTCTCAGTCCTCTCTCTCTCAGGGAGATATCTGTACACTGACTGGTGTCTCTCAGTCCCTCTCTCTCTCAGGGAGATATCTGTACACTGACTGGTGTCTCTCAGTCCCCGCTCTCTCAGGGAGATATCTGTACACTGGTGTCTCTCAGTCCCTTCCTCTCTCTCAGGGAGATATCTGTACACTGACTGGTGTCTCTCAGTCCCCTCTCTCTCTCAGGGAGATATCTGTACACTGACTGGTGTCTCTCAGTCTCTCTCTCTCTCTCAGGGAGATATCTGCACACTGACTGGTGTCTCTCAGTCCCCTCTCTCTCTCAGGGAGATATCTGTACAATGACTGGTCTCTCTCAGGCCCGCACTCCCTCTCAGGGAGATATCTGTACACTGACTGGTGTCTCTCAGTTCCCTCTCTCTCTCAGGGAGATATCTGTACACTGAGTGGTATCTCTCAGTACCTCTCTCTCTCTCAGGGAGATATCTGTACACTGACTGATGTCTCTCAATCCCCTCTCTCTCTCTCAGGGAGATATCTGTACACTGACTGGTGTCTCTCAGTCCCTCGCACACTCTCAGGGAGATATCTGTACACTGACTGTTGTCTCTCAGTCCCCTCTATCAGGGAGATATCTGTACGCTGACTATTGTCTCTCAGTCCCTCTCTCTCAGGGAGATATCTGTACACTGACTGGTGTCTCTCAGTCCCTCTCTCTCTCAGGGAGATATCTGTACACTGACTGGTGTCTCTCAGTCCCCTTTCTCTCTCAGGGAGATATCTGTACACTGACTGGTGTCTCTCAGTCCCCTCTCTCAGGGAGATATCTGTACACTGACTGGTGTCTCTCAGTCCCTCTCTCTCAGGGAGATATCTGTACACTGACTGGTGTCTCTCAGTCCCTCTCTCTCTCTCAGGGAGATATCTGTACACTGACTGGTGTCTCTCAGTCCCTCTCTCTCAGGGAGATATCTGTACACTGACTGGTGTCTCTCAGTCCCTCTCTCTCTCAGGGAGATATCTGTACACTGACTGGTGTCTCTCAGTCCCTCTCTCTCTCTCAGGGAGATATCTGTACACTGACTGGTGTCTCTCAGTCCCACTCTCTCTCAGGGAGATATCTGTACACTGACTGGTGTCTCTCAGTCCCTCTCTCTCTCTCAGGGAGATATCTGTACACTGACTGGTGTCTCTCAGTCCCTCTCTCAGTGAGATATCTGTATAACTGACTGGTGTCTCTCAGTCCCTCTCTCTCTCAGGGAGATATCTGTACACTGACTGGTGTCTCTCAGTCCCCTCTCTCTCAGGGAGATATCTGTACACTGACTGGTGTCTCTCAGTCCCCTCTCTCTCTCAGGGAGATATCTGTACACTGACTTGTGTCTCACAGTCCCCTCTCTCTCAGGGAGATATCTGTACACTGACTGGTGTCTCTCAGTCCCCTCTCTCTCTCAGGGAGATATCTGTACACTGACTGGTGTCTCTCAGTCTCTCTCCCTCTCAGGGAGATATCTGCACACTGACTGGTGTCTCTCAGTCCCCTCTCTCTCTCAGGGAGATATCTGTACACTGACTGGTGTCTCTCAGTTTCCTCTCTCTCTCAGGGAGATATCTGTACACTGACTGGTGTCTCTCAGGCCCCTCTCTCTCTCAGGGAGATATCTGTACACTGACTGGTGTCTCTCAGTACCTCTCTCTCTCTCAGGGAGATATCTGTACACTGACTGATGTCTCTCAGTCCCCTCTCTCTCTCTCAGGGAGATATCTGTACACTGACTGGTGTCTCTCAGTCCATCGCACTCTCTCAGGGAGATATCTGTACACTGACTGGAGTCTCTCAGTCCCTCTCTCTCTCAGGGAGATATCTGTACACTGACTGGTGTCTCTCAGTCCCTCGCTCTCTCTCAGGGAGATATCTGTACACTGACTGGTGTCTCTCAGTTTCCTCTCTCTCTCAGGGAGATATCTGTACACTGACTGGTGTCTCTCAGGCCCCTCTCTCTCTCAGGGAGATATCTGTACACTGACTGGTGTCTCTCAGTACCTCTCTCTCTCTCAGGGAGATATCTGTACACTGACTGATGTCTCTCAGTCCCCTCTCTCTCTCTCAGGGAGATATCTGTACACTGACTGGTGTCTCTCAGTCCCTCGCACTCTCTCAGGGAGATATCTGTACACTGACTGGAGTCTCTCAGTCCCTCTCTCTCTCAGGGAGATATCTGTACACTGACTGGTGTCTCTCAGTCCCTCGCTCTCTGTCAGGGAGATATCTGTACACTGTCTGGTGTCTCTCAGTCCCTCTCTCTCTCTCAGGGAGATATCTGTACACTGACTGGTGTCTCTCAGTCCCCTCTCTCTCATGGAGATATCTGTACACTGACTGGTTTCTCTCAGTCCTCTCTCTCTCTCAGGGAGATATCTGTACACTGACTGGTGTCTCTCAGTCCCTCTCTCTCAGGGAGATATCTGTACACTGACTGGTGTCTCTCAGTCCCTCTCTCTCTCAGGGAGATATCTGTACACTGACTGGTGTCTCTCAGTCCCCTCTCTCTCAGGGAGATATCTGTACACTGACTGGTGTCTCTCAGACCCTCCCTCTCTCTCAGGGAGATATCTGTACACTGACTGGTGTGTCTCAGTCCTCTCTCTCTCAGGGAGATATCTGTACACTGACTGGTGTCTCTCAGTCCCTCTCTCTCTCAGGGAGATATCTGTACACTGACTGGTGTCTCTCAGTCCCCGCTCTCTTAGGGAGATATCTGTACACTGGTGTCTCTCAGTCCCCGGTCTCTCAGGGAGATATCTGTACACTGACTGGTGTCTCTCAGTCCCTCTCTCTCAGGGAGATATCTGTACACTGACTGGTGTCTCTCAGTCCCTCTCTCTCTCTCAGGGAGATATCTGTACACTGACTGGTGTCTCTCAGTCCCCTCTCTCTCTCAGGGAGATATCTGTACACTGACTGGTGTCTCGCAGTCCCTCTCTCTCTCAGGGAGATATCTGTACACTGACTGGTGTCTCTCAGTCCCCTCTCTCTCTCTCAGGGAGATATCTGTACACTGACTGGTATCTCTCAGTACCTCTCTCTCTCTCAGGGAGATATCTGTACACTGTCTGATGTCTCTCAGTCCCCTCTCTCTCTCTCAGGGAGATATCTGTACACTGACTGGTGTCTCTCAGTCCCTCGCACACTCTCAGGGAGATATTTGTACACTGACTGTTGTCTCTCAGTCCCCTCTCTCAGGGAGATATCTGTACGCTGACTATTGTCTCTCAGTCCCTCTCTCTCAGGGTGATATCTGTACACTGACTGGTGTCTCTCAGTCTCTCTCTCTCTCAGGGAGATATCTGTACACTGACTGGTGTCTCTCAGTCCCCTCTCTCTCTCAGGGAGATATCTGTACACTGACTGGTGTCTCTCAGTCCCCTCTCTCAGGGAGATATCTGTACACTGACTGGTGTCTCTCAGTCCCTCTCTCTCAGGGAGATATCTGTACACTGACTGGTGTCTCTCAGTCCCTCTCTCTCTCAGGGAGATATCTGTACACTGACTGGTGTCTCTCAGTCCCTCGCTCTCTCTCAGGGAGATATCTGTACACTGACTGGTGTCTCTCAGTCCCTCTCTCTCTCTCAGGGAGATATCTGTACACTGACTCGTGTCTCTCAGTCCCCTCTCTCTCAGGGAGATATCTGTACACTGACTGGTGTCTCTCAGTCCTCTCTCTCTCTCAGGGAGATATCTGTACACTGACTGGTGTCTCTCAGTCCCTCTCTCTCAGGGAGATATCTGTACACTGACTGGTGTCTCTCAGTCCCTCTCTCTCTCAGGGAGATATCTGTACACTGACTGGTGTCTCTCAGTCCCCTCTCTCTCAGGGAGATATCTGTACACTGACTGGTGTCTCTCAGACCCTCCCTCTCTCTCAGGGAGATATCTGTACACTGACTGGTGTGTCTCAGTCCTCTCTCTCTCAGGGAGATATCTGTACACTGACTGGTGTCTCTCAGTCCCTCTCTCTCTCAGGGAGATATCTGTACACTGACTGGTGTCTCTCAGTCCCCGCTCTCTCAGGGAGATATCTGTACACTGGTGTCTCTCAGTCCCCGGTCTCTCAGGGAGATATCTGTACACTGACTGGTGTCTCTCAGTCCCTCTCTCTCTCTCAGGGAGATATCTGTACACTGACTGGTGTCTCTCAGTCCCCTCTCTCTCTCAGGGAGATATCTGTACACTGACTGGTGTCTCGCTTTCCCTCTCTCTCTCTGGGAGATATCTGTACACTGACTGGTGTCTCTCAGTCCCCTCTCTCTCTCTCAGGGAGATATCTGTACACTGACTGGTGTCTCTCAGACCTCTCTCTCTCAGGGAGATATCTGTACACTGACTGGTGTCTCTCAGTCCCACTCTCTCTCAGGGAGATATCTGTACACTGACTGGTGTCTCTCAGTCCCTCTCTCTCAGGGAGATATCTGTACACTGACTGGTGTCTCTCAGTCCCTCTCTCTCAGGGAGATATCTGTACACTGACTGGTGTCTCTCAGTCCCACTCTCTCTCAGGGAGATATCTGTACAATGACTGGTGTCTCTCAGTCCCCTCTCTCTCTCAGGGAGATATCTGTACACTGACTGGTGTCTCTCAGTCCCCGCTCTCTCAGTTTGATATCTGCACACTGACTGGTGTCTCTCAGTCCCTCTCTCAGGGAGATATCTGTACACTGACTGGTGTCTCTCAGTCCCTTTCTCAGGGAGATATCTGTACACTGACTGGTGTCTCTCAGTCCCTCTTTCTCAGGGAGATATCTGTACACTGACTGGTGTCTCTCAGTCCCTCTTTCTCAGGGAGATATCTGTACACTGACTGGTGTCTCTCAGTCCCCTCTCTCTCTCAGGGAGATATCTGTACACTGACTTGTGTCTCACAGTCCCCTCTCTCTCAGGGAGATATCTGTACACTGACTGGTGTCTCTCAGTCCCCTCTCTCTCTCAGGGAGATATCTGTACACTGACTGGTGTCTCTCAGTCCCCTCTCTCTCTCAGGGAGATATCTGTACACTGACTGGTGTCTCTCAGTCTCTCTCTCTCTCTCAGGGAGATATCTGCACACTGACTGGTGTCTCTCAGTCCCCTCTCTCTCTCAGGGAGATATCTGTACACTGACTGGTGTCTCTCAGTTTCCTCTCTCTCTCAGGGAGATATCTGTACACTGACTGGTGTCTCTCAGGCCCCTCTCTCTCTCAGGGAGATATCTGTACACTGACTGGTGTCTCTCAGTACCTCTCTCTCTCTCAGGGAGATATCTGTACACTGACTGATGTCTCTCAGTCCCCTCTCTCTCTCTCAGGGAGATATCTGTACACTGACTGGTGTCTCTCAGTCCCTCGCACTCTCTCAGGGAGATATCTGTACACTGACTGGAGTCTCTCAGTCCCTCTCTCTCTCAGGGAGATATCTGTACACTGACTGGTGTCTCTCAGTCCCTCGCTCTCTCTCAGGGAGATATCTGTACACTGACTGGTGTCTCTCAGTTTCCTCTCTCTCTCAGGGAGATATCTGTACACTGACTGGTGTCTCTCAGGCCCCTCTCTCTCTCAGGGAGATATCTGTACACTGACTGGTGTCTCTCAGTACCTCTCTCTCTCTCAGGGAGATATCTGTACACTGACTGATGTCTCTCAGTCCCCTCTCTCTCTCTCAGGGAGATATCTGTACACTGACTGGTGTCTCTCAGTCCCTCGCACTCTCTCAGGGAGATATCTGTACACTGACTGGAGTCTCTCAGTCCCTCTCTCTCTCAGGGAGATATCTGTACACTGACTGGTGTCTCTCAGTCCCTCGCTCTCTCTCAGGGAGATATCTGTACACTGACTGGTGTCTCTCAGTCCCTCTCTCTCTCTCAGGGAGATATCTGTACACTGACTGGTGTCTCTCAGTCCCCTCTCTCTCATGGAGATATCTGTACACTGACTGGTTTCTCTCAGTCCTCTCTCTCTCTCAGGGAGATATCTGTACACTGACTGGTGTCTCTCAGTCCCCTCTCTCTCAGGGAGATATCTGTACACTGACTGGTGTCTCTCAGTCCCCTCTCTCTCAGGGAGATATCTGTACACTGACTGGTGTCTCTCAGACCCTCCCTCTCTGTCAGGGAGATATCTGTACACTGACTGGTGTGTCTCAGTCCTCTCTCTCTCAGGGAGATATCTGTACACTGACTGGTGTCTCTCAGTCCCTCTCTCTCTCAGGGAGATATCTGTACACTGACTGGTGTCTCTCAGTCCCTCTCTCTCAGGGAGATATCTGTACACTGACTGGTGTCTCTCAGTCCCTCTCTCTCTCAGGGAGATATCTGTACACTGACTGGTGTCTCTCAGTCCCTCTCTCTCAGGGAGATATCTGTACACTGACTGGTGTCTCTCAGTCCCCTCTCTCTCTCAGGGAGATATCTGTACACTGACTGGTGTCTCTCAGTCCCTCTCTCTCTCTCAGGGAGATATCTGTACACTGACTGGTGTCTCTCAGTCCCCTCTCTCTCTCAGGGAGATATCTGTACACTGACTGGTGTCTCGCAGTCCCTCTCTCTCTCAGGGAGATATCTGTACACTGACTTGTGTCTCTCAGTCCCCTCTCTCTCTCTCAGGGAGATATCTGTACACTGACTGGTGTCTCTCAGTCCTCTCTCTCTCAGGGAGATATCTGTACACTGACTGGTATCTCTCAGTCCCTCTCTCTCTCAGGGAGATATCTGTACACTGACTGGTGTCTCTCAGTCCCCCTCTCTCTCTCAGGGAGATATCTGTACACAGACTGGTGTCTCTCAGTCCCTCCTCTCTCTCAGTTTGATATCTGTACACTGACTGGTGTCTCTCAGTCCCTCTCTCAGGGAGATATCTGTACACTGACTGGTGTCTCTCAGTCCCTTTCTCAGGGAGATATCTGTACACTGACTGGTGTCTCTCAGTCCCTCTTTCTCAGGGAGATATCTGTACACTGACTGGTTTCTCTCAGTCCCTCTCTCTCTCAGGGAGATATCTGTACACTGAATGGTGTCTCTCAGTCCCTCTCTCTCTCTCAGGGAGATATCTGTACACTGACTGGTGTCTCTCAGTCCCCTCTCTCTCTCAGGGAGATATCTGTACACTGACTGGTGTCTCTCAGTCCCCTCTCTCTCTCAGGGAGATATCTGTACACTGACTGGTGTCTCGCAGTCCCTCTCTCTCTCAGGGAGATATCTGTACACTGACTGGTGTCTCTCAGTCCCCTCTCTCTCTCAGGGAGATATCTGTACACTGACTGGTGTCTCTCAGTCTCTCTCTCTCTCTCAGGGAGATATCTGCACACTGACTGGTGTCTCTCAGTCCCCGCTCTCTCTCAGGGAGATATCTGTACACTGACTGGTGTCTCTCAGTCCCCGCTCTCTCAGGGAGATATCTGTACACTGGTGTCTCTCAGTCCCCGGTCTCTCAGGGAGATATCTATACACTGACTGGTGTCTCTCAGTCCCTCTCTCTCAGGGAGATATCTGTACACTGACTGGTGTCTCTCAGTCTCTCTCTCTCTCTCAGGGAGATATCTGTACACTGACTGGTGTCTCTCAGTCCCCTCTCTCTCAGGGAGATATCTGTACACTGACTGGTGTCTCGCAGTCCCTCTCTCTCTCTCAGGGAGATATCTGTACACTGACTGGTTTCTCGCAGTCCCTCTCTCTCTCAGGGAGATATCTGTACACTGACTGGTGTCTCTCAGTCCCCTCTCTCTCTCTCAGGGAGATATCTGTACACTGACTGGTGTGTCTCAGTCCCTCGCTCTCTCTCAGGGAGATATCTGTACACTGACTCGTGTCTCTCAGTTTCCTCTCTCTCTCAGGGAGATATCTGTACACTGATTGGTGTCTCTCAGGCCCCTCTCTCTCTCAGGGAGATATCTGTACACTGACTGGTGTCTCTCAGTACCTCTCTCTCTCTCAGGGAGATATCTGTACACTGACTGATGTCTCTCAGTCCCCTCTCTCTCTCTCAGGGAGATATCTGTACACTGACTGGTGTCTCTCAGTCCCTCGCACTCTCTCAGGGAGATATCTGTACACTGACTGGAGTCTCTCAGTCCCTCTCTCTCTCAGGGAGATATCTGTACACTGACTGGTGTCTCTCAGTCCCTCGCTCTCTCTCAGGGAGATATCTGTACACTGACTGGTGTCTCTCAGTCCCTCTCTCTCTCTCTCAGGGAGATATCTGTACACTGACTGGTGTCTCTCAGTCCCCTCTCTCTCATGGAGATATCTGTACACTGACTGGTTTCTCTCAGTCCTCTCTCTCTCTCAGGGAGATATCTGTACACTGACTGGTGTCTCTCAGTCCCTCTCTCTCAGGGAGATATCTGTACACTGACTGGTGTCTCTCAGTCCCTCGCTCTCTCTCAGGGAGATATCTGTACACTGACTGGTGTCTCTCAGTCCCCTCTCTCTCAGGGAGATATCTGTACACTGACTGGTGTCTCTCAGACCCTCCCTCTCTATCAGGGAGATATCTGTACACTGACTGGTGTGTCTCAGTCCTCTCTCTCTCAGGGAGATATCTGTACACTGACTGGTGTCTCTCAGTCCCTCTCTCTCTCAGGGAGATATCTGTACACTGACTGGTGTCTCTCAGTCCCCGCTCTCTCAGGGAGATATCTGTACACTGGTGTCTCTCAGTCCCCGGTCTCTCAGGGAGATATCTGTACACTGACTGGTGTCTCTCAGTCCCTCTCTCTCAGGGAGATATCTGTACACTGACTGGTGTCTCTCAGTCCCTCTCTCTCTCTCAGGGAGATATCTGTACACTGACTGGTGTCTCTCAGTCCCCTCTCTCTCTCAGGGAGATATCTGTACACTGACTGGTGTCTCGCAGTCCCTCTCTCTCTCAGGGAGATATCTGTACACTGACTGGTGTCTCTCAGTCCCCTCTCTCTCTCTCAGGGAGATATCTGTACACTGACTGGTGTCTCTCAGTCCTCTCTCTCTCAGGGAGATATCTGTACACTGACTGGTATCTCTCAGTCCCTCTCTCTCTCAGGGAGATATCTGTACACTGACTGGTGTCTCTCAGTCCCCCTCTCTCTCTCAGGGAGATATCTGTACACTGACTGGTGTCTCTCAGTCCCCTCTCTCTCAGGGAGATATCTGTACACTGACTGGTGTCTCTCAGTCCCTCTTTCTCAGGGAGGTATCTGTACACTGACTGGTGTCTCTCAGTCCCCTCTCTCTCTCAGGGAGATATCTGTACACTGACTGGTTTCTCTCAGTCCCTCTCTCTCTCAGGGAGATATCTGTACACTGACTGGTGTCTCTCAGTCCCCTCTCTCTCTCAGGGAGATATCTGTACACTGACTGGTGTCTCTCAGTCCCCTCTCTCTCTCAGGGAGATATCTGTACACTGACTGGTGTCTCTCAGTCCCCTCTCTCTCTCAGGGAGATATCTGTACACTGACTGGTGTCTCTCAGTCCCCTCTCTCTCTCAGGGAGATATCTGTACACTGACTGGTGTCTCTCAGTCCCTCTCTCTCTCAGGGAGATATCTGTACACTGACTGGTGTCTCTCAGTCCCCTCTCTCTCTCAGGGAGATATCTGTACACTGACTGGTGTGTCTCAGTCCTCTCTCTCTCAGGGAGATATCTGTACACTGACTGGTGTCTCTCAGTCCCTCTCTCTCTCAGGGAGATATCTGTACACTGACTGGTGTCTCTCAGTCCCCGCTCTCTCAGGGAGATATCTGTACACTGGTGTCTCTCAGTCCCCGGTCTCTCAGGGAGATATCTGTACACTGACTGGTGTCTCTCAGTCCCTCTCTCTCAGGGAGATATCTGTACACTGACTGGTGTCTCTCAGTCCCTCTCTCTCTCTCAGGGAGATATCTGTACACTGACTGGTGTCTCTCAGTCCCCTCTCTCTCTCAGGGAGATATCTGTACACTGACTGGTGTCTCGCAGTCCCTCTCTCTCTCAGGGAGATATCTGTACACTGACTGGTGTCTCTCAGTCCCCTCTCTCTCTCTCAGGGAGATATCTGTACACTGACTGGTGTCTCTCAGTCCTCTCTCTCTCAGGGAGATATCTGTACACTGACTGGTATCTCTCAGTCCCTCTCTCTCTCAGGGAGATATCTGTACACTGACTGGTGTCTCTCAGTCCCCCTCTCTCTCTCAGGGAGATATCTGTACACTGACTGGTGTCTCTCAGTCCCCTCTCTCTCAGGGAGATATCTGTACACTGACTGGTGTCTCTCAGTCCCTCTTTCTCAGGGAGATATCTGTACACTGACTGGTGTCTCTCAGTCCCCTCTCTCTCTCAGGGAGATATCTGTACACTGACTGGTTTCTCTCAGTCCCTCTCTCTCTCAGGGAGATATCTGTACACTGACTGGTGTCTCTCAGTCCCCTCTCTCTCTCAGGGAGATATCTGTACACTGACTGGTGTCTCTCAGTCCCCTCTCTCTCTCAGGGAGATATCTGTACACTGACTGGTGTCTCTCAGTCCCCTCTCTCTCTCAGGGAGATATCTGTACACTGACTGGTGTCTCTCAGTCCCCTCTCTCTCTCAGGGAGATATCTGTACACTGACTGGTGTCTCTCAGTCCCTCTCTCTCTCAGGGAGATATCTGTACACTGACTGGTGTCTCTCAGTCCCCTCTCTCTCTCAGGGAGATATCTGTACACTGACTGGTGTCTCTCAGTCTCTCTCTCTCTCTCAGGGAGATATCTGCACACTGACTGGTGTCTCTCAGTCCCCTCTCTCTCTCAGGGAGATATCTGTACACTGACTGGTGTCTCTCAGTCCCCGCTCTCTCAGGGAGATATCTGTACACTGACTGGTGTCTCTCAGTCCCTCTCTCAGGGAGATATCTGTACACTGACTGGTGTCTCTCAGTCCCTTTCTCAGGGAGATATCTGTACACTGACTGGTGTCTCTCAGTCCCTCTTTCTCAGGGAGATATCTGTACACTGACTGGTTTCTCTCAGTCCCTCTCTCTCTCAGGGAGCTATCTGTACACTGACTGGTGTCTCTCAGTCCCCTCTCTCTCTCAGGGAGATATCTGTACACTGACTGGTGTCTCTCAGTCTCTCTCTCTCTCTCAGGGAGATATCTGCACACTGACTGGTGTCTCTCAGTCCCCGCTCTCTCTCAGGGAGATATCTGTACGCTGACTGGTGTCTCTCAGTCCCCGCTCTCTCAGGGAGATATCTGTACACTGGTGTCTCTCAGTCCCCGGTCTCTCAGGGAGATATCTGTACACTGACTGGTGTCTCTCAGTCCCTCTCTCTCAGGGAGATATCTGTACACTGACTGGTGTCTCTCAGTCTCTCTCTCTCTCTCAGGGAGATATCTGTACACTGACTGGTGTCTCTCAGTCCCCTCTCTCTCAGGGAGATATCTGTACACTGACTGGTGTCTCGCAGTCCCTCTCTCTCTCTCAGGGAGATATCTGTACACTGACTGGTTTCTCGCAGTCCCTCTCTCTCTCAGGGAGATATCTGTACACTGACTGGTGTCTCTCAGTCCCCTCTCTCTCTCTCAGGGAGATATCTGTACACTGACTGGTGTCTCTCAGTCCCTCGCTCTCTCTCAGGGAGATATCTGTACACTGACTGGTGTCTCTCAGTTTCCTCTCTCTCTCAGGGAGATATCTGCACACTGATTGGTGTCTCTCAGGCCCCTCTCTCTCTCAGGGAGATATCTGTACACTGACTGGTGTCTCTCAGTACCTCTCTCTCTCTCAGGGAGATATCTGTACACTGACTGATGTCTCTCAGTCCCCTCTCTCTCTCTCAGGGAGATATCTGTACACTGACTGGTGTCTCTCAGTCCCTCGCACTCTCTCAGGGAGATATCTGTACACTGACTGGTGTCTCTCAGTCCTCTCTCTCTCAGGGAGATATCTGTACACTGACTGGTATCTCTCAGTCCCTCTCTCTCTCAGGGAGATATCTGTACACTGACTGGTGTCTCTCAGTCCCCCTCTCTCTCTCAGGGAGATATCTGTACACTGACTGGTGTCTCTCAGTCCCCTCTCTCTCAGGGAGATATCTGTACACTGACTGGTGTCTCTCAGTCCCTCTTTCTCAGGGAGATATCTGTACACTGACTGGTGTCTCTCAGTCCCCTCTCTCTCTCAGGGAGATATCTGTACACTGACTGGTTTCTCTCAGTCCCTCTCTCTCTCAGGGAGATATCTGTACACTGACTGGTGTCTCTCAGTCCCCTCTCTCTCTCAGGGAGATATCTGTACACTGACTGGTGTCTCTCAGTCCCCTCTCTCTCTCAGGGAGATATCTGTACACTGACTGGTGTCTCTCAGTCCCCTCTCTCTCTCAGGGAGATATCTGTACACTGACTGGTGTCTCTCAGTCCCCTCTCTCTCTCAGGGAGATATCTGTACACTGACTGGTGTCTCTCAGTCCCTCTCTCTCTCAGGGAGATATCTGTACACTGACTGGTGTCTCTCAGTCCCCTCTCTCTCTCAGGGAGATATCTGTACACTGACTGGTGTGTCTCAGTCCTCTCTCTCTCAGGGAGATATCTGTACACTGACTGGTGTCTCTCAGTCCCTCTCTCTCTCAGGGAGATATCTGTACACTGACTGGTGTCTCTCAGTCCCCGCTCTCTCAGGGAGATATCTGTACACTGGTGTCTCTCAGTCCCCGGTCTCTCAGGGAGATATCTGTACACTGACTGGTGTCTCTCAGTCCCTCTCTCTCAGGGAGATATCTGTACACTGACTGGTGTCTCTCAGTCCCTCTCTCTCTCTCAGGGAGATATCTGTACACTGACTGGTGTCTCTCAGTCCCCTCTCTCTCTCAGGGAGATATCTGTACACTGACTGGTGTCTCGCAGTCCCTCTCTCTCTCAGGGAGATATCTGTACACTGACTGGTGTCTCTCAGTCCCCTCTCTCTCTCTCAGGGAGATATCTGTACACTGACTGGTGTCTCTCAGTCCTCTCTCTCTCAGGGAGATATCTGTACACTGACTGGTATCTCTCTGTCCCTCTCTCTCTCAGGGAGATATCTGTACACTGACTGGTGTCTCTCAGTCCCCCTCTCTCTCTCAGGGAGATATCTGTACACTGACTGGTGTCTCTCAGTCCCCTCTCTCTCAGGGAGATATCTGTACACTGACTGGTGTCTCTCAGTCCCTCTTTCTCAGGGAGATATCTGTACACTGACTGGTGTCTCTCAGTCCCCTCTCTCTCTCAGGGAGATATCTGTACACTGACTGGTTTCTCTCAGTCCCTCTCTCTCTCAGGGAGATATCTGTACACTGACTGGTGTCTCTCAGTCCCCTCTCTCTCTCAGGGAGATATCTGTACACTGACTGGTGTCTCTCAGTCCCCTCTCTCTCTCAGGGAGATATCTGTACACTGACTGGTGTCTCTCAGTCCCCTCTCTCTCTCAGGGAGATATCTGTACACTGACTGGTGTCTCTCAGTCCCCTCTCTCTCTCAGGGAGATATCTGTACACTGACTGGTGTCTCTCAGTCCCTCTCTCTCTCAGGGAGATATCTGTACACTGACTGGTTTCTCTCAGTCCCCTCTCTCTCTCAGGGAGATATCTGTACACTGACTGGTGTCTCTCAGTCACTCTCTCTCTCTCAGGGAGATATCTGCACACTGACTGGTGTCTCTCAGTCCCCTCTCTCTCTCAGGGAGATATCTGTACACTGACTGGTGTCTCTCAGTCCCCCTTCTCTCTCAGTTTGATATCTGTACACTGACTGGTGTCTCTCAGTCCCTCTCTCAGGGAGATATCTGTACACTGACTGGTGTCTCTCAGTCCCTTTCTCAGGGAGATATCTGTACACTGACTGGTGTCTCTCAGTCCCTCTTTCTCAGGGAGATATCTGTACACTGACTGGTGTCTCTCAGTCTCTCTCTCTCAGGGAGATATCTGTACACTGACTGGTGTCTCTCAGTCCCCTCTCTCTCTCAGGGAGATATCTGTACACTGACTGGTGTCTCTCAGTCCCCTCTCTCTCTCAGGGAGATATCTGTACACTGACTGGTGTCTCTCAGTCCCCTCTCTCTCTCAGGGAGATATCTGTACACTGACTGGTTTCTCTCAGTCCCCTCTCTCTCTCAGGGAGATATCTGTAGACTGACTGGTGTCTCTCAGTCCCTCTCTCTCTCAGGGAGATATCTGTACACTGACTGGTGTCTCTCCGTCCCCTCTCTCTCTCAGGGAGATATCTGTACACTGACTGGTGTCTCTCAGTCTCTCTCTCTCTCTCAGGGAGATATCTGCACACTGACTGGTGTCTCTCAGTCCCCTCTCTCTCTCAGGGAGATATCTGTACGCTGACTGGTGTCTCTCAGTCCCCGCTCTCTCAGGGAGATATCTGTACACTGGTGTCTCTCAGTCCCCGGTCTCTCAGGGAGATATCTGTACACTGACTGGTGTCTCTCAGTCCCTCTCTCTCAGGGAGATATCTGTACACTGACTGGTGTCTCTCAGTCCCTCTCCCTCTCTCAGGGAGATATCTGTACACTGACTGGTGTCTCTCAGTCCCCTCTCTCTCAGGGAGATATCTGTACACTGACAGGTGTCTCTCAGTCCCTCTCTCTCTCTCAGGGAGATATCTGTACACTGACTGGTTTCTCGCAGTCCCTCTCTCTCTCAGGGAGATATCTGTACACTGACTGGTGTCTCTCAGTCCCTCTCTCTCAGGGAGATATCTGTACACTGACTGGTGTCTCTCAGTCCCTCTCTCTCTCAGGGAGATATCTGTACACTGACTGGTGTCTCTAAGTCCCCTCTCTCTCAGTTTGATATCTGTACACTGACTGGTGTCTCTCAGTCCCTCTCTCAGGGAGATATCTGTACACTGACTGGTGTCTCTCAGTCCCTTTCTCAGGGAGATATCTGTACACTGACTGGTGTCTCTCAGTCCCTCTTTCTCAGGGAGATATCTGTACACTGACTGGTGTCTCTCAGTCCCTCTCTCTCTCAGGGAGATATCTGTACACTGACTGGTGTCTCTCAGTCCCCTCTCTCTCTCAGGGAGATATCTGTACACTGACTGGTGTCTCTCAGACCCTCTCTCTCAGGGAGATATCTGTACACTGACTGGTTTCTCTCAGTCCCTCTCTCTCTCAGGGAGATATCTGTACACTGACTGGTTTCTCTCAGTCCCTCTCTCTCTCAGGGAGATATCTGTACACTGACTGGTGTCTCTCAGTCCCTCTTTATCAGGGAGATATCTGTACACTGACTGGTTTCTCTCAGTCCCTCTCTCTCTCAGGGAGATATCTGTACACTGACTGGTGTCTCTCAGTCCCCTCTCTCTCTCAGGGAGATATCTGTTCACTGACTGGTGTCTCTCAGTCCCCTCTCTCTCTCAGGGAGATATCTGTACACTGACTGGTGTCTCTCAGTCCCCTCTCTCTCTCAGGGAGATATCTGTACACTGACTGGTGTCTCTCAGTCCCCTCTCTCTCTCAGGGAGATATCTGTACACTGACTGGTGTCTCTCAGTCCCTCTCTCTCTCAGGGAGATATCTGTACACTGACTGGTGTCTCTCAGTCCCCTCTCTCTCTCAGGGAGATATCTGTACACTGACTGGTGTCTCTCAGTCTCTCTCTCTCTCTCAGGGAGATATCTGTACACTGACTGGTGTCTCTCAGTCCCCTCTCTCTCTCAGGGAGATATCTGTACAATGACTGGTCTCTCTCAGGCCCGCTCTCCCTCTCAGGGAGATATCTGTACACTGACTGGTGTCTCTCAGTTCCCTCTCTCTCTCAGGGAGATATCTGTACACTGACTGGTGTCTCTCAGTACCTCTCTCTCTCTCAGGGAGATATCTGTACACTGACTGGTGTCTCTCAGTCCCTCTCTCTCTCAGGGAGATATCTGTACACTGACTGGTGTCTCTCAGTCCCCTCTCTCTCTCAGGGAGATATCTGTACACTGACTGGTGTCTCTCAGTCCCCTCTCTCAGGGAGATATCTGTACACTGACTGGTGTCTCTCAGTCCCCTCTCTCTCAGGGAGATATCTGTACACTGACTGGTGTCTCTCAGTCCCTCTCTCTCTCTCAGGGAGATATCTGTACACTGACTGGTGTCTCTCAGTCCCTCTCTCTCAGGGAGATATCTGTACACTGACTGGTGTCTCTCAGTCCCTCTCTCTCTCAGGGAGATATCTGTACACTGACTGGTGTCTCTCAGTCCCTCTCTCTCTCTCAGGGAGATATCTGTACACTGACTGGTGTCTCTCAGTCTCTCTCTCTCTCTCAGGGAGATATCTGTACACTGACTGGTGTCTCTCAGTCCCCTCTCTCTCAGGGAGATATCTGTACACTGACTGGTCTCTCTCAGTCCCCTCTCTCTCTCAGGGAGACATCTGTACACTGACTGGTGTCTCTCAGTCCCATCTCTCTCTCTCAGGGAGATATCTGTACACTGACTGGTGTCTCTCAGTCCCTCTCTCTCTCTCAGGGAGATATCTGTACACTGACTGGTGTCTCTCAGTCCCTCTCTCTCTCTCTCAGGGAGATATCTGTACACTGACTGGTGTCTCTCAGTCCCTCTCTCTCAGGGAGATATCTGTACACTGACTGGTGTCTCTCAGTCCCCTCTCTCTCAGGGAGATATCTGTACACTGACTGGTCTCTCTCAGTCCCCTCTCTCTCTCAGGGAGATATCTGTACACTGACTGGTGTCTCTCTGTCCCTCTCTCTCAGGGAGAAATCTGAACACTGACTGGTGTCTCTCAGTCCCTCTCTCTCTCAGGGAGATATCTGTACACTGACTGGTGTCTCTCAGTCCCTCTCTCTCTCTCAGGGAGATATCTGTACACTGACTGGTGTCTCTCAGTCCCTCTCTCTCTCTCAGGGAGATATCTGTACACTGACTGGTGACTCTCAGTCCCTCTCTCTCAGGGAGATATCTGTACACTGACTGGTGTCACTCAGTCCCCTCTCTCTCTCAGGGAGATATCTGTACACTGACTGGTGTCTCTCAGTCCCTCTCTCTCTCTCATGGAGATAACTGTACACTGACTGGTGTCTCTCAGTCCCTCTCTCTCTCAGGGAGATATCTGTACACTGACTGGTGTCTCTCAGTCGCCTCTCTGTCTCAGGGAGATATCTGTACACTGACTGGTTTCTCTCAGTCGCCTCTCTCTCTCAGGGAGACATCTGTACAATGACAGGTGTCTCTCAGTCCCTCTCTCTCTCAGGGAGATGTCTGTACATTGACTGGTGTCTCTCAGACCTCTCTCTCTCTCAGGGAGATATCTGTACACTGACTGGTGTCTCTCAGTCCCTCGCTCTCTCAGGGAGATATCTGTACACTGACTGGTGTCTCTCAGTCCCCTCTCTCTCAGGGAGATATCTGTACACTGACTGGTGTCTCTCAGTCCCTCTCTCTCAGGGAGATATCTGAACACTGACTGGTGTCTCTCAGTCCCCTCTCTCTCAGGGAGATATCTGTACACTGACTGGTGTCTCTCAGTCCCCTCTCTCTCTCTCAGGGAGATATCTGTACACTGACTGGTGTCTCTCAGTCCCCTCTCTCTCTCAGGGAGATATCTGTACACTGACTGGTGTCTCTCACTCCTCTCTCTCTCTCAGGGAGATATCTGTACACTGACTGGTGTCTCTCAGTGCCTCTCTCTCTCAGGGAGATATCTGTACACTGACTGGTGTCTCTCAGTCCCCTCTCTCTCTCTCAGGGAGATATCTGTACACTGACTGGTGTCTCTCAGTCCCTCTCTCTCAGGGAGATATCTGTACACTGACTGGTGTCTCTCAGTCCCTCTCTCTCTCAGGGAGATATCTGTACACTGACTGGTGTCTCTCAGTCCCCTCTCTCTCTCAGGGAGATATCTGTACACTGACTGGTGTCTCTCAGTCCCCTCTCTCACTCTCAGGGAGATATCTGTACACTGACTGGTGTCTCTCAGTGCCCTCTCTCTCTCTCAGGGAGATATCTGTACACTGACTGGTGTCTCTCAGTCCCCTCTCTCTCTCTCAGGGAGATATCTGTACACTGACTGGTGTCTCTCAGTCCCTCTCTCTCAGGGAGATATCTGTACACTGACTGGTGTCTCTCAGTCCCCTCACTCTCAGGGAGATATCTGTACACTGACTGGTGTCTCTCAGTCCCTCTCTCTCTCAGGGAGATATCTGTACACTGACTGGTGTCTCTCAGTCCCCTCTCTCTCAGGGAGATATCTGTACACTGACTGGTGTCTCTCAGTTCCCTCTCTCTCTCAGGGAGATATCTGTACACTGACTGGTGTCTCTCAGTACCTCTCTCTCTCTCAGGGAGATATCTGTACACTGACTGATGTCTCTCAGTCCCCTCTCTCTCTCTCAGGGAGATATCTGTACACTGACTGGTGTCTCTCAGTCCCTCGCACTCTCTCAGGGAGATATCTGTACACTGACTGGTGTCTCTCAGTCCCCTCTCTCAGGGAGATATCTGTACGCTGACTGGCGTCTCTCAGTCCCTCTCTCTCAGGGAGATATCTGTACACTGACTGGTGTCTCTCAGTCCTCTCTCTCTCTCAGGGAGATATCTGTACACTGACTGGTGTCTCTCAGTCCCCTCTCTCTCTCAGGGAGATATCTGTACACTGACTGGTGTCTCTCAGTCCCCTCTCTCAGGGAGATATCTGTACACTGACTGGTGTCTCTCAGTCCCTCTCTCTCAGGGAGATATCTGTACACTGACTGGTGTCTCTCAGTCCCTCTCTCTCTCTCAGGGAGATATCTGTACACTGACTGGTGTCTCTCAGTCCCTCTCTCTCAGGGAGATATCTGTACACTGACTGGTGTCTCTCAGTCCCTCTCTCTCTCAGGGAGATATCTGTACACTGACTGGTGTCTCTCAGTCCCCTCTCTGTCTCAGGGAGATATCTGTACACTGACTGGTGTCTCTCAGTCGCCTCTCTCTCTCAGGGAGATATCTGTACACTGACTGGTGTCTCTCAGTCCCTCTCTCTCTCAGGGAGATGTCTGTACATTGACTGGTGTCTCTCAGTCCTCTCTCTCTCTCAGGGAGATATCTGTACACTGACTGGTGTCTCTCAGTCCCTCGCTCTCTCAGGGAGATATCTGTACACTGACTGGTGTCTCTCAGTCCCCTCTCTCTCAGGGAGATATCTGTACACTGACTGGTGTCTCTCAGTCCCTCTCTCTCAGGGAGATATCTGAACACTGACTGGTGTCTCTCAGTCCCCTCTCTCTCAGGGAGATATCTGTACACTGACTGGTGTCTCTCAGTCCCCTCTCTCTCTCTCAGGGAGATATCTGTACACTGACTGGTGTCTCTCAGTCCCCTCTCTCTCTCAGGGAGATATCTGTACACTGACTGGTGTCTCTCAGTCCTCTCTCTCTCTCAGGGAGATATCTGTACACTGACTGGTGTCTCTCAGTCCCTCTCTCTCTCAGGGAGATATCTGTACACTGACTGGTGTCTCTCAGTCCCCTCTCTCTCAGGGAGATATCTGTACACTGACTATTGTCTCTCAGTCCTCTCTCTCTCTCAGGGAGATATCTGTACACTGACTGGTGTCTCTCAGTCCCTCGCTCTCTCAGGGAGATATCTGTACACTGACTGGTGTCTCTCAGTCCCCTCTCTCTCTCAGGGAGATATCTGTACACTGACTGGTGTCTCTCAGTCCCCTCTCTCTCTCTCAGGGAGATATCTGTACACTGACTGGTGTCTCTCAGTGCTCTCTCTCTCTCTCAGGGAGATATCTGTACACTGACTGGTGTCTCTCAGTCCCCTCTCTCTCTCTCAGGGAGATATCTGTACACTGACTGGTGTCTCTCAGTCCCTCTCTCTCTCTCAGGGAGATATCTGTACACTGACTGGTGTCTCTCAGTCCCTCTCTCTCAGGGAGATTTCTGTACACTGACTGGTGTCTCTCAGTCCCCTCTCTCTTTCAGGGAGATATCTGTACACTGACTTGTGTCTCTCAGTCCCTCTCTCTCTCTCAGGGAGATATCTGTACACTGACTGGTGTCTCTCAGTCCCCTCTCTCTCAGGGAGATATCTGTACACTGAATGGTGTCTCTCAGTCCCCCCTCTCTCTGAGGGAGATATCTGCACACTGACTGGTGTCTCTCAGTCCCTCACTCTCAGGGAGATATCTGTACACTGACTGGTGTCTCTCAGTCCCCTCTCTCTCTCTCAGGGAGATATCTGTACACTGACTGGTGTCTCTCAGTCCCCTCTCTCTCTCAGGGAGATATCTGTACACTGACTGGTGTCTGTCAGTCCCCCCTCTCTCTCTCAGGGAGATATCTGTACACTGACTGCTGTCTCTCAGTCCCCTTTCTCTCTCAGGGAGATATTTGTACACTGACTGGTGTCTCTCAGTCCCCTCTCTCTCTCAGGGAGATATCTGTACACTGACTGGTGTCTCTCAGTCCCTCTCTCTCTCTCTCAGGGAGATATCTGTACGCTGACTGGTGTCTCTCAGTCCCTCTCTCTCTCAGGGAGATATCTGTACACTGACTGGTGTCTCTCAGTCCCCTCTCTCTCTCAGGGAGATATCTGTACACTGACTGGTGTCTCTCAGTCCCTCTCTCTCAGGGAGATATCTGTACACTGACTGGTCTCTCTCAGTCCCCTCTCTCTCTCTCAGGGAGATATCTGCACACTGACTGGTGTCTCTCAGTCCTCTCTCTCTCTCAGGGAGATATCTGTACACTGACTGGTGTCTCTCAGTCCCTCGCTCTCTCAGGGAGATATCTGTACACTGACTGGTGTCTCTCAGTCCCCTCTCTCTCTCAGGGAGATATCTGTACACTGACTGGTGTCTCTCAGTCCCCTCTCTCTCTCTCAGGGAGATATCTGTACACTGACTGGTGTCTCTCAGTGCTCTCTCTCTCTCTCAGGGAGATATCTGTACACTGACTGGTGTCTCTCAGTCCCCTCTCTCTCTCTCAGGGAGATATCTGTACACTGACTGGTGTCTCTCAGTCCCTCTCTCTCTCTCAGGGAGATATCTGTACACTGACTGGTGTCTCTCAGTCCCTCTCTCTCAGGGAGATTTCTGTACACTGACTGGTGTCTCTCAGTCCCCTCTCTCTTTCAGGGAGATATCTGTACACTGACTTGTGTCTCTCAGTCCCTCTCTCTCTCTCAGGGAGATATCTGTACACTGACTGGTGTCTCTCAGTCCCCTCTCTCTCAGGGAGATATCTGTACACTGAATGGTGTCTCTCAGTCCCCCCTCTCTCTGAGGGAGATATCTGCACACTGACTGGTGTCTCTCAGTCCCTCACTCTCAGGGAGATATCTGTACACTGACTGGTGTCTCTCAGTCCCCTCTCTCTCTCTCAGGGAGATATCTGTACACTGACTGGTGTCTCTCAGTCCCCTCTCTCTCTCAGGGAGATATCTGTACACTGACTGGTGTCTGTCAGTCCCCCCTCTCTCTCTCAGGGAGATATCTGTACACTGACTGCTGTCTCTCAGTCCCCTTTCTCTCTCAGGGAGATATTTGTACACTGACTGGTGTCTCTCAGTCCCCTCTCTCTCTCAGGGAGATATCTGTACACTGACTGGTGTCTCTCAGTCCCTCTCTCTCTCTCTCAGGGAGATATCTGTACGCTGACTGGTGTCTCTCAGTCCCTCTCTCTCTCAGGGAGATATCTGTACACTGACTGGTGTCTCTCAGTCCCCTCTCTCTCTCAGGGAGATATCTGTACACTGACTGGTGTCTCTCAGTCCCTCTCTCTCAGGGAGATATCTGTACACTGACTGGTCTCTCTCAGTCCCCTCTCTCTCTCTCAGGGAGATATCTGCACACTGACTGGTGTCTCTCAGTCCCCTCTCTCTCAGGGAGATATCTGTACACTGACTGGTGTCTCTCAGTCCCTCTCTCTCTCTCAGGGAGATATCTGTACACTGACTGGTGTCTCTCAGTCCCCCCTCTCTCTCAGGGAGATATCTGTACACTGACTGGTGTCTCTCAGTCTCCTCTCTCTCTCTCAGGGAGATATCTGTACACTGACTGGTGTCTCTCAGTCCCCCCTCTCTCTCAGGGAGATATCTGTACACTGACTGGTGTCTCTCAGTCTCCTCTCTCTCTCTCAGGGAGATATCTGTACACTGACTGGTGCCTCTCAGTCCCTCTCTCTCTCAGGGAGATATCTGTACAGATATAAAAACAAAAAAAACCGCGGATGCTGGAATCCAGAACAAAAACAGAAGGGTCCTGAGGACTCGAAACGTCAACTCTTTTCTTCTCCGCCGATGCTGCCAGACCTGCTGAGTTTTTCCAGGTAATTCTGTTTTTGTCTGTACAGATCGCTGGTTAAGAAGGCATTTGGGACACTTGCCTTTATTAGCCAAGAATATAAGAGCAGGGAGGTTATGCTGGAACTGTATAAAACGCTGGTTAGTCCACAGCTAGAGTATTGTGTGCAGTTCTGGAATCCACATTATAGGAAGGATGTGATTGCTCTAGAGAGAGAGCAGAGGAGATTTAGCAGGATGTTGCCTGGACTGGAGATTTTTAGTTATGGGGAGAGATTGGATAGACTGGGGTTATTTTCCCTGGAGCAGAGGAGATTTAACAGGATGTTGCCTGGACTGGAGATTTTTAGTTATGGGGAGAGATTGGATAGACTGGGGTTATTTTCCCTGGAGCAGAGGAGATTTACCAGGATGTTGCCTGGGCTGGAGAGTTTTAGTTATGAGGAGAGATTGGATAGACTGGGGTTATTTTCCCTGGAGCAGAGGAGATTTAACAGGATGTTGCCTGGACTGGAGAGTTTTAGTTATGGGGAGAGATTGGATAGACTGGGGTTATTTTCCCTGGAGCAGAGGAGATTTACCAGGATGTTGCCTGGGCTGGAGAGTTTTAGTTATGGGGAGAGATTGGATAGACTGGGGTTATTTTCCCTGGAGCAGAGGAGATTTACCAGGATGTTGCCTGGGCTGGAGAGTTTTAGTTATGGGGAGAGATTGGATAGACTGGGGTTATTTTCCCTGGAGCAGAGGAGATTTACCAGGATGTTGCCTGGGCTGGAGAGTTTTAGTTATGGGGAGAGATTGGATAGACTGGGGTTATTTTCCCTGGAGCAGAGGAGATTTACCAGGATGTTGCCTGGGCTGGAGAGTTTTAGTTATGGGGAGAGATTGGATAGACTGGGGTTATTTTCCCTGGAGCAGAGGAGATTTACCAGGATGTTGCCTGGGCTGGAGAGTTTTAGTTATGGGGAGAGAGTGGATAGACTGGGGTTATTTTCCCTGGAGCAGAGGAGATTCACCAGGATGTTGCCTGGGCTGGAGAGTTTTAGTTATGAGGAGAGATTGGATAGACTGGGGTTATTTTCCCTGGAGCAGAGGAGATTTACCAGGATGTTGCCTGGGCTGGAGAGTTTTAGTTATGGGGAGAGATTGGATAGACTGGGGTTATTTTCCCTGGAGCAGAGGAGATTTACCAGGATGTTGTCTGGGCTGGAGAGTTTTAGTGATGGGGAGAGATTGGATAGACTGGGGTTATTTTCCCTGGAGCAGAGGAGATTGAGGGGGGACATGATTGAGGTGTATAACATTATAAGGGGCGTGAATAGGGTAGACAGGAAGGAACGTTACC
>JANJGN010000843.1:0-2500 GCA_026770705.1 Isurus oxyrinchus | reverse complement strand
CCTCCATCATGGGACCCTCTCCCTCTGCTGCGAGACCCTCTCCCTCCACCATGGGACCCTTTCCCTCCACTGTGGGGCCTGACGATGGAGGGAGAGGGTTCCATGGTGATGGGGCAATAACATCCGGTCACTGTAACACCCAGACCCACCCCTACAAATGGGTGTAAAAGATATTGTAAATATTATGACCCAGCTGATGGTAAATGCTGAGTTGTTCAAATCCCAGAAGGAAAATCGAAACAACTGTCCATAACCCATTTTGCAATGAGTATGTTTCGAGATTGCAGATCTTGAATTCATTAGTAATAAGACCACCGAGTCGCGAGGTTTTATCTATAAAACTAAGTTAAACATTCACTAATCCAGGAAAGATTATAAGCACATACATACGTCTTCAAAATGACTATTATAATATCTACAAAAGTCCCCTAATTAATCTGGTTCTCAGTTAAAGCTACTGTAAAACATATAGATTCAAACAGACCTCTGACAAAACATCCCCGGAGAGTCGCATTGAAAACGAGTTTCTTTCAGCTCTGGGTCACTGTGAACAGGGACTGTCACATTGAAAACGAGTTTCTTTCAGCTCTGGGTCACTGTGAACAGGGACAGTCACATTGAAAAACAAATTTCTTTCAGCTCTGGGTCACTGCAGACAGTGACAGTCACATTGAAAATGAGTTTCTTTCAGCTCTGGGTCACTGTGAACAGGGACTGTCACATTGAAAATGAGTTTCTTTCAGCTCTGGGTCCCTGTGAACAAGGACAGTCACATTGAAAATGAGTTTCTTTCAGCTCTGGGTCCCTGTGAACAGGGACAGTCACATTGAAAATGAGTTTCTTTCAGCTCTGGGTCACTGTGAACAGGGACAGTCACATTGAAAACGAGTTTCTTTCAGCTCTGGGTCACTGTGAATAGGGACAGTCACATTCAAAATGAGTTTCTTTCAGCTCTGGGTCCCTGTAAACAGGGACAGTCACATTCAAAACGAGTTTCTTTCAGCTCTGGGTCACTGCAGACAGTGACAGTCACATTGAAAAACACATTTCTTTCAGCTCTGGGTCCCTGTAAACAGGGACAGTCACATTCAAAAACGAGTTTCTTTCAGCTCTGGGTCACTGCAGACAGTGACAGTCACATTGAAAATGAGTTTCTTTCAGCTCTGGGTCACTGTGAACAGGGACAGTCACATTCAAAATGAGTTTCTTTCAGCTCTGGGTCCCTGTGAACAGGGACAGTCACATACAAAATGAGTTTCTTTCAGCTCTGGGTCCCTGTGAACAAGGACAGTCACATACAAAATGAGTATCTTTCAGCTCTGGGTCCCTGTGAACAGGGACAGTCACATTGAAAAACGAGTTTCTTTCAGCTCTGGGTCACTGTGAACAGGGACAGTCACATTGAAAAACAAATTTCTTTCGGCTCTGGGTCACTGTGAACAGCGACAGTCACAATGAAAACGAGTTTCTTTCAGCTCCAGGTCCCTTGCAGACTGCGGCTTGAGGCTTACAGGCTGGAGGCTTTAGATCCTAGAATCCCTCCTCCTTTTTTACCAACAGCCTTCTCTCCCTTTATACACATTTTCCTCTTGGAATGCAGAATTACATTGCATCGCTACATGCCTTTGGGACATTACCTCTTCTAGCAATAAGACCCTTTCATAATGCGCACTTTATTAGTGATCCTTGGGAAAAGTAAACACACTGTTTCTGGGCTTCACCCGGTTAGGTGTAATATTTCACGCCCTCCCTTCATATCCAAGCTACACTAGTTTACTTAAAGAAGAATTACCCCCCATGTTTATCAAATTAACATTTCAAACCTACTTCTCGTCTGTACATCGAAGCCTCTGGACCAGCTAACGTTAATCTAATTAAGACACTCACTCACACACACCGTTAACCTCTATTTTAAAATAATTTCCAATAACATTATCGACATTCCTATATCTTCTTGCCACAAAGGGGTACATGGGGTTGAAGCAGCCAACAGGACAAGGTAGGTAGATAATAAAGGGATGACTCCAAATCCCAGCCACACGGACCACTTGCCGATGTCGGCTCGCTGAGGTTTTCTACTTGTTACGCGGGCTGAGAGTAAAAGGATAACTCCTGTGAATTTATCTGTGCCCCTGCTGCGCGACAGTCATATTCTGGGTTGGAATAACCTTCCTGACTTTTCATCACAAGCAATTTCTGAGCCAAACCGTTTGCCTGGGTAGTTTCTCCCTGCCTGTCCGAATCCAGCAGCCCCTCGGAGAGACTCACCACAGAGGATGGCCAGAGCTGCCAGGAACAGGACAGGACCGGCCCACCCACCCTCTCCGTCTCCTGGCGACTGATAGAGGAGAACGGGCTGTTCGACCAGGGGTGGGGGGAGAGAGGCGGCTGTTCGACCAGGGTGGGGAGAGAGAGGAGGCTGTTCGACCAGGGTGGGGGGGGGGTGAGAGGAGGCTGTTCGATTGGGGTGGGGGGGAGAAGAGGCTGTTCGACCGGGGCG